>ML800596.1:128239-142635 GCA_009831015.1 Picea engelmannii
ATATATATATATATATATTTCATGTGTAAACTCCATGTTAAACATGGAAGAAATTAAGCATCTCCCTCATAATAAACAACACACCATTGAAGTGTTTCAACCATAATAATTTTTTTCACCATTGAAATGTTTCAAAAATTCTTATGGTTGAAACACTTCAATGGTGTGTTGTTCACTATGAGGGAGATGCTTAATTTCTTCTATGCTTAACATGGAGTTGACACATGGAATATATACCATCTTAACTCTGGATCTATCATGAGTGGAGAGGGATCAAGTTTCTTGAGATGAGTTTTACTTTTTAGTTGAAAAAACTAGAGGAAAGGTTTGCCCCTCAAGGAATTTGATCCCTCTCCACATATGATAGATCTAGAGTTAAGATGGATTTATATTGGTTTTAAGATAATTGCAAGGTTGAACAAAACCATTACACATGAAGCAATGCACTATAGTTCCTTCCAACTATCATATTTCATTCTAGAGGCATCTCAAAAGTTGGAAATATGCAACTTTGTTTTCATCCCACTTGTTTTTGTAAACTTATATAGTATATGGTATGGTTTAATGTAAATGTTTTTGGTTTTTAATTTTTGCGAGGTGATTATTAATTCAAAATACATAGATGTTAAATGATGATTTCATTTTGCTAAATAATTAAATTTTTTATAATTAAAAAAAATAAAAATATGTAATTAATAAATTATAAATAAATTTTTCATATTCATACATTCTATGTTAGACACCATACATAAATTTACTTCAAAATTACATCAACGATATTTCATACAATGAATGACTACATTCAACTAACTTTCAATACAATCAATGACTACATTCAACTAACTTTATAGAGGAAAAACATAACAATATAAATGTAATTTACTTCAAAATTACATCAACGATATTCAATACAATGAATGACTACATTCAACTAACTTTCATTGAACTTTCAATACAATCAATGACTACATTCAACTAACTTTATAGAGGAAAAACATAACAATATAAATGTAATTTACTTCAAAATTACATCAACGATATTCAATACAATGAATGACTACATTCAACTAACTTTCAATACAATCAATGACTACATTCAACTAACTTTATAGAGGAAAAACATAACAATATAAATGTTTAAGAAATGATATTTTAATTTTATAAATCTTAATTATGATCTAACCAGTTAAATTGTAAAGCAAAAAAAAAATCATTATTCTATTTTTTTTTTAATAGTAACATTATCATCCTCTATATTAATTTCATATACATTTCTTAAGAGTTTGGAATGTGTAAGGCTTTTCTTAATAACATACCACAAGTAAAAATCTAATTTGTCGAACCTATTAATATAAATGTTATTATTAAACGGATGTAATGTAAATGAGTACATGAATTGATAAGTAAATGAGTACATCTTTAAATTTTTATACTCGGAGGGTACAACCATTTTTAAAATTTAATCCAATTTTTATTAAGTGGAAATAGGGTGAAGTAATGTTTAATAGATTAAGGACAATGATTAGTACATTAATGTATAAATAAATAATGTATGTTTTTTTAATAATTATCTTAAATAAATAATGTATGCTTTTTTAATAATTAAATAATGTATGTTTTTTAATAATTAAGATGATACCTTAAAATATAAATGTTTCATATGATGTATATGACAAAGTATATTCTTTATAAATATATTTATGTTATTAATTTATAATGGTGTTTGTCACATGAGAGTTTTGCATTCTATTAACATAATATAATAGTTTATTGGTTGCAGTGTGAATATGCTAGTTGTTCAGTTTTTCCTCTTCTTTTATACAAAAAATAAAAATAAAAAGATGTTACTTGTTGTATGATACAATTCCGCTTTCATATAACTTCTTTAAAAAATGTTCATTATTAATATTAATAATAATCTAATTTTAAGGTCATAACCTAGTTAGACACAAAATTGGTGTATGAGACCCCCTTGTTTGTGGGACAAAGAACTCTCTCCATGCGACGATTCCACTAGTTAAGATTATGAAGGTGTATATCGATGGTTCACAACTCGAATGGTGAGGAGCTAAGTTTCACACTCTCCCCACTCGAGTTCAAATTCCAATGAGACATTGACCTGTTGTGATAAGATTACAAGGGTAGACACCCCCCGGGATAGAGGTCCCCATGGGTGTGCCTTGGGACGTATCGACCCTTGCTAAGTCATGACTTTTTGGTATATCTAGCTTATAGGATGTTGAATATACTCTTGGGTTGTTGTGACAACCAATCGGTTTGATCTCAGGCACAACCCATGTCATTCAACTAGTTTATGATTCCCATGGAAAAGACAAGTTTACAGAGGTGTACATACCCTATCCCATTCCGAATTCAAACCTATAACCTCCTAGGAATATATATATGTTCGTAACTATTAATCCCACTCAAGTTGTACATCAAAGATGCATGACATCTATGTGTCTTGAAATTGTTTCTACAACATAAATACCTTTATTTTAAACATTAATCTTATGAAAGCTAATGGTAAAACCATTATCTATGTAATTATGTAATTAAATAGTATAGAAGTCACTACTTATTGTCATGAGTTAGACTTTCATAAAAAGGCATCAATGTGTTGTTTATGGTGTTAGGGTTGTTAGTTGAAATTTTCAAGATAAAATCAACACATAGCCATTTCATCCAACATGCTCATGATTACTAAGCACATCATTGGAATTTCATTGTCTCTAGAACAAATTGTGTGTAACAACAAAGTAGAGGAATCAATTCTTCTTGTCATATTTTCCTTTGACCCTATCCTCAAGGTTGAGATGTTTGTGTACCTTACACATTGCATTAAGTACCGATAGGATGTCGTTGGTATCTTTGTTTCCCTCTTTAACATTATAGCATTTTTTCTAGAGAAAATTCCACATTATATTGATAATAATATAAAATATTTACAAAATCAGTCCAAGACTAGCACAGGCTTCCTTTTTAAAGTCAAAACTCAAAATATGAGAATAGACTTATAATCCTTACATATTCATATGACTTGGCTAGACATTGTTCTTCGCCAAAAACTACAAAACTTACTAAAGTCTTCGCCAAAGTGCTCTCTATCAAAGAGAGAAAAATCAACAATAGACCTAAAAAGACCGAGCACTAAAAAAGGCTCAAATATAGTCAATACATATTTTGAAAGAGAGTAGGGCCCTCATTGACATCTACCCATTGAGTGTAAGCAATATTCCCTTGATGTAAGTAAAGAGCCTTTTTTGAAAGGTAGTCAGCTTCCTTGTTTTCTTCTCTATAAATGTGCGCAAAAGAAATGGATCTGAAAAGAGGGATGAGATCAGTGATTTTATCCTTCCAGCCATCTAAATTTGCCACCAAGATTGATCCTTTTCTATTAAGCCAATCGATGACGATCTTGGAATCCCCCAAAACATATAAATCATAAACAAAAAGTCTTGTGGCAAGAGTTAATGTAGCCCAAGATCCCATGAGCTCTGCCCTGGAATTTGTTCCCCTTCCACAGTTTAAAGTCCATCTAAACTCTATATGATCATCAACCTTTAAGACCCCTCCAACACCACAAAGATTTCCATTCTGTTGAGCAACCCCATCAAACCAAGCATGAGTTTTATCTACCAGAAGGAGTGTATATATAAGCCTAGGAATAAGAGCTTTTTGATTTCCCCCCAATTTACCCACAACTCCTAAAACACGATATACAATTCTCTGCAAAGATGGGGGTCTATCCTCAAAAAATGATTTATTTCTATCCAACCATATATTCCAGCAAATATATGTAGGAAAATATATACACATTTATTTAACATTAGAGCATGGCACAATTATGTGCATTGAATGATATATGCTCACTAGAGTGCATTTTGGAAAGGAAACAATGCTGACAAGAACCCTTTTGATGATGATCTCTTTATTTTGATTATTGTTATCTTCAATGCATATGATAACTCTCCAAGTCATATCGTCCACAATCTTAGACAACGACAACAATTTGTTAGGCCAATTTTGGAAGGATTTGTGGAACTTGATGGATATCAATTCAAATGGGAAATGGGATGGATTCAACTTCAAACTGATGGAAAGATAAAGATAATTAATAGTATTTCTATACATTTTTTTAGAAGTTTGAACCACATGCACCAAAGGAGATGAGATGTATTCAACTTTCCTTATATTCAACATCTCCACAATCAAGTTGTGTAACATCCATGACCCTCCAGAGACCGGGTAATGCTACCACGCGGAATATACACCTATATGATATATATATGCATTTTAATGAATTTAAAATACTTAATCACAATAAACACAAAATTACTACTCTAGTTCAGAATCAATGGAACTCACCGTAATTCATATACACATCAGAATACATGATAACATTCAAGCATCACAAAACATGCATAAAATACATAATTAAGCACATAAATGATACTTATCTTTTAACTGGAACAAATCCACCAACTGCGTGCAGATCTTCCACGAACCTCCCAGCCTTAGACCCCATTGCTCATCACGCTGAGTAGTGGGTCACCCCTGAGCTAGGACTAAACTCCATTGGGCAAGGGAATTGTAGGCTTGGCAAGGATGACAAGGAAGTTACACAGGACACGGGAAGGATATTTTATCCCAACAACCACTTATGCCCACAACCCACAGACCCTCATTCCCCACACGCCTGCTCCACCCCAGGAGAGTACACCTTCACTTATACGAGTCCATCAACTAGTACACCTCTCTTACCTTGGGCTTCAGCAACAGGCTGGACCAGAAGTCTCAGAGTACTGTAGCTTCTATGGGGATCCCTTCTAGGAGAACTCACTTCCCAACAAACTCTCTCACCTGGGAGAGTTTCTCACAGGCTTGACAACCTGCCTCTTCAACCAATCTTCGACTTAGCTACAGCCAGGTATGAGTGATAGCGACAACAACAACAACAGGGAAAAATGGGTATGGACACACAAAAAGGCAATAGCCTAACGCTAAGTCACAACACGGCTCAGGCGACTATAATTGCGTCGGGATTCACAGGAAGCAACACAGGACGACTTCACGGTTTTTGGTTTCAGAGATGCATGAGGGTATGTAGAGGTCAAATGCAGAGGAAAAATGAGTTCCGATGGAGGACAACCAACGAACTCAAGCGAAGGATGGCAGAATGGGAATCCCCCCAAAAAGAGCTGGCACTTCAACTTTAACTGCATGCGCCCAGGTCGACACTTGTCTTCCTAGAGATGCATGCGCTCCATTTAGCCTACATCCCCTTTCCAGGAACTTAGGATAAAAAAAACATATCATGTCCACCTTAGCCTTCAGTAATTAATATTAAAATATTATTCCTCTAGAGGTAAGCTCCCTAGCTTAGCCCCTAAGCCCAAATACTTAGCCCTCCTCCCTTGCCCTATCTAATGGAGCTTAGTCCCCCATAACATTTCTTCATGGTCGATCTACATGCAACAATGTTTATATTTTATTAATAATGCAAGTACTTACATATACAAAAATCAGGCTCATTGGCCTTGGCATCTGGCTCACTAGCCTAATAAACACATAAGTCTTTCAGCTTATAACCACTTGGCTCACCAACCTATAAGAAAAATTACAATTCAGAAGGGGCTTGGCCTTAGGGTATTACAATCCCCTCCCCTTATTTTTTCACTTTCCTCAGTGCAACTTATTTACAAAACAACAATAAGATTTCCAAAATCTTAAAAAATATGTGGGTACTCTGTCCGCATAACATCTTCATGCTCCCATGTTGCGTCCTCAGGACCGTACCAGGTCCACTAGACTTTTACAAGCCCTATGGCTTGATTCCGGAGCTGCTTTCTTTTCCGGCCCAGTATACTCACCAGATGCACTTGCAAGATGCCTTCTTGATCCACCTGAATCACATTCCAATCGATTACATGATTAGCATCAGGTATATGTTTCTTAAGCAATGAAATATGAAACACATTATGTACAATCATGGATGTAGGCAATGAAAGCATATATGCAACTGGTCCAATCCTTTCTAGGATTTCAAACGGTCCATAAAATCTGGCTGCCAACTTGGAACAGTTTCCCAGCTTTAGGGAACTTATGTTAGCTTTCACTTTCAGGAAAACATGCTCTCCCACTTTAAACTTTCTGTGGGTCCTGTTCTTATTAGCATAACTTTTTGGCCTGCCTTGGGCAGCTTTCAAATTCTGCTTAATCTTTAGCATTTGCTCTTCCATTTCCTTGAGCAACTCTGGTCCAACTATTTCTCTATCAGCTGGGTTATCCCAGATTACTAGAGTGTTGCACTTTCTGCCGTAAAGTACTTCAAATGGGATCATCTTTAGTGATGCTTGATACCCATTGTTGTAGGCAAATTCTACCAAGTGTAGGTAGTCTTCCCATTTAGATGGTTTGTCCATCACATACAGCCTTAGCATATCTTCTATCACTTGGTTCACCCTCTCCGTCTGCCCATCAGATCCAGGATGATAAGTAGTGTTGAAGTTCAGATTCATTCTGAACCCCTTGAATAACTCTTTCCAGAAATTTGAGGTGAATTTCGGGTCTCTGTCAGACACAATTTTCTTGGGAACACCATGAAATCGTGCTATTTCCCTTAAAAAGATATCAATAACATTAGTTGCCTTGTGAGTAGTCTTTAATGGAATGAAATGGGTAGCTTTCGTAAGCTTGTCCACCACCACCATGATTGAATCATGTTGCTTTCCGGTTCTGGGCAATTCTGTGATGAAATCCATTTTCATCACTTCCCACTTCCACTCAGGGATGGGTAATGGTTGTAGCAACCCTGCTGGGTGCCTATGCTCAACTTTAACCTTCTGACACTCCATATATCTGGTGATGTATTATGCAATTTCCTTTTTCATACCTGGCCAAAAGTAATGGCTCTTGACTGCTGCCACAGTTTTCTGATATCCAGGGTGCCCAACATTAGGCACATTATACATTTATTTCAAAATCATAATTTTCAATTCCTAGGAATCAGGTACATAAACTCTGTTTTTGTACAGGAGTGTTCCATCGGTTTCCAATTTATAATCTTCCACTCTTTGTAGCATCTTACCTTGTTGTAGCTTTGCTACCAATTCCATGTACTACAAATCTGCATTTGTAGCTTCCAAAATTCTGCCTTTAATGTCAGTTTGGTACATGCTAATGGCTATAGCATGTAATTCATGCACTCTCCTGCTGAGTGCATCAACCACTTTGTTCTCTTTTCCTTTGATATGCTTGATATCAAAGTCGTACTCATAAAGGAATTCCAACCATCTACTCTACCTAGCATTTAAGGTTGGCTGATCAAACAAATACTTCAGACCGTTATGGTTTGTCCTCAGTTCAAACCTCCTTCACATGAGGTAATGCCTCCATTTCTTCAGAGCGCGAACGATGGACACCAACTCCAAATCATGAGTGGAATAGTTCTTTTCATGCTCTTTCAGCTTCCTGGACTCATAACATATTACAAATCCATTCTGGTCGAAGAGTCCTCCCAGTCCTTCTTTGCATGCATCTGTGCACACTACAAAATATTCATTCGGATATGCATTCCTCAGGATTGGAGCATTGGTTAACAACTACTTCAATCGATGGAAGATTCTCTCACATTCTTCTATCCACTGAAACGTCTTCTCCTTCCTTTGCAAGGAAGTGATAGGGTGAGCTATCCTTGAGAACCCTGCAATGAACCTTTTGTAGTAGCCAAATAGACCCATAAAGGATCTTACTTCTATTACATTCTTTGGTGCTGACTTTTCTCTGGTGGCTTCTATATTCTCAAGATCCATCCTTTGAAATAATATGCCCCAAGTAATGGATCTGCTTTTGATAAAATGAGCACTTGCTCAGTTTGGCATACAGATGGTGCTCTCTTAGCACCTGCAACACCATCTTCAAATGATGTTCATGCTCTTCCTCCGACTTGGAATACACCAGGATGTCATCCAAAAAGACTATGACAAACCTGTTTAGATATTCCCTGAATACACCATTCATTAAACACATAAAAACAATGGGTGCATTTGACAGCCCAAATGACACCACTGTGAATTCATAATGACCATACCTTGTTCAATTGTCTGAAATCGAGGAAAAATCTCAATGTCCCATCCTTCTTCTTCACGAATAGGACCGGGGCTCCCCAAGGTGACACACTTGGGCATATATACACCTTTAGAAGCTCTTCAAGTTGCAATTGCAGTTCTTTCATCTCTGGTGTACTCATTATGTAAGGAGTTTTTGACACTGGAGTTGCTCTAGGAATCAGGTTAATAGAGAAGTCAATGTCTCTCTTCGGGGGTAGTCCTAGTACCTCTTGGAATACATCCTCAAAATATTTTAATACTGCATGGTCTTCAATAGTTGACACCTTATCCTTAGGTGCTTCCTCCATGTGGGCTGCAAATAATTGTCAGCCTTTCCTGTAGCACTTCTTTAGCTGCATTGCTGAGATTTCTCTAACAGTAACTGCCCTGGGAAATCCTTGGACTGTTCTTCGATTCCCTTCCTCATCTAGGCAAGTGAATGCCTTGTTACGACAGTCTAAGATGGTGTGGTGTTGGTCCAACCAATCCATCCCAATTAGACAACCATAGGAACCTAAAGGTAAAATGTTCAATTCAACTCTCGTGCTCAGTCCATTCATGTCCACTGAACATGACTTAACCAATTTTGTAACCTTTCTCTTGGTTCCTGTAGCCAGCTACACTAACCAAGATTTTCCATGTTTTCTTCTCGACAAGTGCAAACTTTCCACCACTCTAGGATCTACATAACTATGACTAGCCCCTGAATCAATTAAAATACTAAGGGCATGGTTGTTGATCATACCTTCCACTTCAATCATGTGTGATTGATATTCTACTTGTTTGTTGTCCAGGGTTGTGTAGATCCTTGGTACACTTCTACCCATGTTGTCCACTGTTTTTTCCTATTGAACATTGTGGACAGTTCTCACTTTTTCATTTATGTGGGGGCAATCTCTGTACCTATGATTTCCTTTACAACCCCAACATTCCATAGGTGGCTGTCTTGGAATTTGTCCACCCACTTCAACCTTCCTGGGCTCTCTAAAACCCGACTGTCCTTGAGGGTTATTCCTGAAAAAGGGTGGTTTGATTCCCTTTTTCCTCTGTTCCCTCTTAAACTTCTTCTTGTGTTCCCAAGCTTTTTGGAAAGTAGGCTTTTATTTTTGCTGATCATATAAGCATTTTTCTCTCCTTAAAGTTTCTTCCATTGTTTTTGGGTTATCATACTAGATCTTGTCACTGATGGAAGAAGGAAGTCCATTCAAATACCTTTGAATTTTGGGTCATCATACTGGATCTTGTCACTGTTTTCCAGTTGCAACTGGAAGGAGGCTCCAACCCCCTAGTTTCTCAGGATACAACCTGAGGGAAGCTCCAACTACCCAATTCTCTGCATACAACCAGGAGGAGGCTACAACCCCCTATGTTCTTCGACTACAACCGGAAGGTGGCTACAACCACTTGACCTTGCCCCATCCAACCGCCCTGAAGTAGAAGTAGAATGATGGAACCACTTTCACACTATCACTGTGAGATATACCGCTGTAAACCTGTAAAAATCAACCTGCACCAAATAACTTGTACTAATAACCTGAACCATGCATCAACCTGTACCTCAAACTGTAATCAACCTGTACCATAAAAAAGTGCATCAACCATGCACCAACCTATACCAAAAAACCTATAATAAACCTGTACCATAAACAAGTGCATCAACCATGCACCAACCTGTACCTTGAACAAGTGCATCAAGCATGCACCAAACTTGTACAAATAACCTGTCACAACAACTTGTCCAAACAACCTATCACAACAACCTGTCTCATCAATGTTATTAACCAAATCAGATCTACTCACCAAGATCAATTACCAAGAAAAATATCAAAGATATGTATCAACCAAGCATAAAAAAACAACTCATAATCATCACCAAGATCAATATGTGCTTCTAATAATACAAGTATGTTGCATCAACCATAAACCATGTGTCAACAATACTACTAACAAGTGCCTCCAACCATGTACCAAGTATGTACCAATCATGTGTCAAGTACTCATCAACTATGATTCATCAATATGTACCAATCATGTGTCAACTACTCATCAACTATGACTCATCAATATGTACCAACATCATCAACTATACACCTCATGTATGTGCCAACTCATCAACTTCTTGTCTCAACCATGTACTCAACATGTACCTCAACCAAAAGCCCTCATCAATTTCATAATCCAAATCTAATTTGTAGCTCTGTAATAGACCTGATGTATATGATCACATTACTACAAATCTTCCTTAACTTTAACATCAAGAGACTAGCATTTTCATCAAAATTTTATTTAGTCTCACATGCCTAGTTTTGGATTAGTCAACAACCCTAACTTGAAGTAATCATAAATTTGAACCTGTAATGTATAAATATATGACACTGATACACAATGTTCTTCAGTGTGTTTTATGCAATTTCTCCAGGTGTCACTACTTGGAACCTCTCAGAAAAGGAGTTATACGAAAAATGACATACCTTGCTGAATTTTGGCTTATTCTAGAGAGAGACCTTTTAGAGAGTTCCCTGCATGAAATATTTGTTGAATTGATCTGAAACTGTTACAAAACATACTATAGATTGTACCCTAACCAACACATTTGGTTTCACTTAAATTGGATTTGTTATGAAGAAGTTATGCCATTTTTACCTGAAACACCTGTTTTTGACTAGTTTCAAGACTAGCCACAAACCCTATGCTCCACATAGTGTAGCTCCCAAAATACAACGACCCACAAGATGAATTTTTTACCACAGATACTTGGGTATGTTTTCACAATGTAATATAAATTTCATGGTCTGAATCATTATAGAAAAAATGTTATAGCGAAAATGGTGAAATGACCTGTAAATAACATACCTTAGAAAGCACCATCAAAAGAATTTATCCTTCCTTGCATTTCCGCCTTCTTTTCTTCACCTCTCCTAAAAAATTTGGCTTAGATATCCTTGTTTACCTCATACAACTATATATATTCAATATGCTCAAGTGTAATTAAAATGAGAGAGCCTTGCCTCTTATTTATACTCTCCAAGTAGCTTCCTTAAAAACATTTTCTAGGTCACTTGGCCAACTTTCCTTATTTTAGGGTTAACCCACTTCTAATTTCTCCATTAAATTTATTATTGAAATAATTTATTTTGTATTCACTTTGAATTATAATACACTCATCACTTCACTTTATTATTTACCTTTTAAAATCTCTTAAACCACTTTGACTACTTTGACCTTTTGGGGCTTCTAGATGACATATGAGGGTCCTCCAACTTCGTCAGGCCATAACTCTCAAACCATGAGGAGTTATGTGACATTCCACATACCACCAGAAATGGAATGACATGTACTATCCATATAGAATAGTATTACCTTCAAATATAACAAAAACCATACTGTTATCCATCAAACAAACTTGGGTCCATTACCCAAACCTGGGTTCTCGAACTTCACATGGTCATAAATCTCTAACCGTGAGGAGTTATGTGTCGTTCTACATACCACCGGAAATGGCATGACAAGCACTATTCATATAGGATAGTTTCCCTAAAAAAATCATTTTCATTCATCTCATTATTCCACAATTAAGCATGGGTTCTCTTACTCCACAAAGCGTCTTCCCGTAAGGGCTTTCACCCTAAGGGGACCACTTTGGAGTTCATCCATATTTACTTCTTATCAACCATGAAAAAAAAATAATGAGTCATATTTACATCAAACAATCTTGGGTCCATTACCCAAACCTTTGTGCTATGGGGCTTTCTTCAAGGGTTGACATCAATGACAACCAACCTTAATCAACAATATCCCCCTTTGGCATTGATGGCAACACTTTGATGCAATACTGAAATCATGTCACTCATGCTCCCCCTGGAACCATGCCTTTGTGCTCTGCATCTGATAAATCTGCTTCTGTCCTCTGCATCTGATAAATCTCACCCCCTTTGTCATCAATGGCAAAGGTATCTTTCCATCTAGGGCTACTCCCCCTGACTGAACTGTCCTCTTATCATCCTCATGTACATCTAAGACATATAAGATAAGAATTCAAAAAACATTAAAAAAACATTCATTTTGGAGTAGAAATAACTCTAATTCTTTGGCAAAGATATTCAAAGGCTTCCTGTGGAAGTGGTTTTGTAAAGATGTCTGCCACTTGTTCTTTTGTGCCCACATACTCAACTCTGATGTTCTTTTCTGCAACCTGTTCCCATAGAAAGTGATACTTGATTGGAAAGTGCTTCATCTTGGACTGCATCACTGAGTTTTTTGAGATATTAATGGCACTTGTATTATCACAATATATTGGAATGGGCTCATCATACTCAACTTGTATATCTATCAAAGTTGGTTTCATCCAAAGAATCTATGTACAACATGTTGCTGCTGCAATATACTCTTCCTTGGCTGTAGATAGAGATATTGATGATTGTTTCTTGCTTAGCCATGATACCAAACACTCACCTAAGTAGAATGATTCTCCACTGGTGCTTTGTCGGTCATCAATATAACCTACCCAATCTGCATCTGTGTTGGCAATAAGTGATATATCTTTTTCTTTTGGATACCATAATCCAAACTCTTTTGTTCCTTTGAGATATCTAAAGATCCTCTTTACCGCTAATACATGTGATTCCTTTGGTGCTGCTTAAAATCATGCCACCTGTCCAACTACTTGCATTACATATGGTCTTGATGCTGTCACATATAGTAGGCTGCCAATCATTGACCTGTATTGCCTCTGATCTATAGACTTCAAATCATCATCTTTTCTCAACTTACAACTGGTTTGCATTCTTCCATTTCGAACCTCTTCAACATTTCTCTGATATACTTGGTTTGAGAAATAAAAATTCCTTGATTGCTTTGACATATCTGAAGTCCCAGAAAGAAGGATAGTTCTCCAAGTAATGACATTTCAAATTCATTTTCCATATCTTTTGCAAATTTCTGGCTTAACCTGTCATCATCATTACCAAAAATATTATCATCAACATAAACTTCAATTAATAAAATATTACCTTGACTTACCTTGATGTAGAGGTTGTTGTCTGCGCTTCCTTTCCATAGTCCGTAGGGAGTTTTGTCATTGTTATTTATGAGAATTACTCTGTTTTGAATGTGAATCAATTTATGCATTGTATGTGTCCAAAATATATGTCAATTTTGAATCCATTAGCATTGTTCGAGCCATTTCCTGTGTAATTATCATCCATTATGATAATGTTCCTTTTTCTTTGAACCACTCTATGAACCAATCTATGAATCCATGCTCTCATCACTATCATATATCTGTCAAAACTTGCTAAGTGTTCTTACAAATCCATCTCTATCCATACTGTCCAAGACTCTACTTGTGAAACTATCCATAATGTTGACCCATTTATCACTATACTATCATGAAATCTTGATTAATCTATCAAATTGTACTTATGCTAACTGATTGCTCTTAATATTTCTTCTTAAACTCTGCAAACTGCTCAAAGGATGGTTCTTTAGTCTATCACAACTATCACATAGACTCCCCATGTCTAATATTCATATTACTTGGGAGTCTCTAAGCCGGATGGCTCAGAACAATTCCTACTCTGATGTGTATTCATCATCATCTTCATTGGTAGATTCATTATCTCTCTGAGCTCTGACTTCTTTATTTTTGTCTGTGGATTCATATTTCACTACAATGCCTGGAAGTACAATCTCTTGAACATGTTCCTTATTTACCCGACCTTCCTTTCTTTCAGTTATTTTCCAAACCTTTCTGTATCTGACATCTTTTCTTTTCTCTATAGAATTTTCTTCATCTCATTTTATTTCCAATCTTGCGATCTCTAGTACCTTGTCTTTGTTCACCTGTTCTTCTTGTTTTCTTATCCATACTTTCTTATATCTGATATCAGTATTCTCTTTCATGGAAGTATCGATCATGCTTCTACAATCACTGGCTATGTGTCCATAGTTATGACATTTGTAACACTCAATGTTACGTGCAACCACATAGGCACTTCTTGCTTGAACATTTCTTTTATAATCCCTGCAATCTGCAACCTTATGTCCAAAGTTAGTACAATAAAAACAATTACCATAAAATAAATTTTCATACCTGGAAGTGAATAATCTTCTTTGTGGCAATTACCATGATCATTATTGAATCATGGTCTTCTTGAAGATGTATCTTCAATAGTTTTCTTAGATTTTGGTTGACCATGATTCCTTCCTTTGAGTACTTCTGCATAACTCTTTCTATTTTCTTCATTCTTCTTTTCTAGCAACCTAGAGTGCTTCTCTTCATTCTCT
>ML800596.1:142844-161020 GCA_009831015.1 Picea engelmannii
ATCTTCAATAGTTTTCTTAGATTTTGGTTGACCATGATTCCTTCCTTTGAGTACTTCTGCATAACTCTTTCTATTTTCTTCATTCTTCTTTTCTAGCAACCTAGAGTGCTTCTCTTCATTCTCTATAACTGATGTGGATCTTTTTGTCTCTTCAACGTTCTTGTTGAGCTTGACAATTTAACTTCTCAATGTGACAACTTCTTTTTCAAGCTTCTCGACCTCTTCTTCTTTCTTCATTATCCGAGACTTCATGAATTATTCTGTTCTTTTCGCTTCTTCAAGATGAATTTTTAATTTGATTATTTCTTCTTCAAGTCCTTTCTTTTCTTTACCAAACTCTGCCTTAAGCTGGTTTAGATTGCTAGTTCTTTCCTTAATATGATCTGTCAATATGTTCTCTCTCATTTCTGCTTCTTCCTTCTGTGTTGTTATGTTGGTTACCAAACACTGCTTTTCATATTCAAGATTTTCTTCGATCTTTCTAGCTTCTTTTAGCTGAGTTCTTAAGTTCTCGATGACTTGTTGGGCTTCTTAAAAAATGTGAACACTTTCCTTTTGTTTCATCAATTCTTTCTTGAGTGATTTTTTTTTCTCTTAGTTCATCTAAAGAACTAATCAATTCTTCTTTATAATTGCCTTCCTTTTCAATTAGTTTTTCTGTCTCATTTCCTTCATGGCATTCTATTTCAAGATGTCCACATTTTTCACAATTAAAACAAAACAACATACCTCTGGTGATTATGTACTCTTCATCTTCTGAATCTGCTTGACATGGTGAACATAATTCTTTTTGATTTGTATCTGCATCTTCTTTGACATTTTTTGTATCTGTGATGGGTGAAGAATATATGTCATGTAAATTATCCCAAAGTTCTTTGGTTGATGAACATTTACCAACATTTTCTCTTACCAGATTAGGTAGTCCTTCCCAGATGAAATTCATTGCTATTTTGTTATTCTTCTTCGATTCCTTCTTGGTTGCAGTCTTTTCCCTTTTTGAACTATCATATCCTGTAACAACTGATAGCCAAATATAATGTCCCTGTACTTGTAAAAATACTTATTTCCTTCTACTCCACATCTCATACTTAAAACCATTCTGACCATTAAACATTGGTACTCCATTCTCAGAATAATCCATGATCTCCTTCTAGTGGTTAAACTGTTTCCTGAAAGAACCGTCTCTGATACCAATTGTTGGATTACTGAGAGGGGAGGTGAATCAATAATAGAGCAATTTAATCCTTTTTAACCATATAATCCAAGTGTTATATCAATGTATCATTATCATCCAATAACTGCAGAGTAAATAAACAATGAACAAATGAACAATCATACACATACTCAGTACAACAGTGTTTTACATGGAAACCCAAAGCGTGAGAAACCCACAAAATGCTTTATCTTATATGTCTTGAAGAATTACATTCATTGGAAGCACCAACTTCCTTTGTTTTCTAGCTGCAACTGGAAGGAGGCTCCAACCCCCTTGTTTCTCAGGCTACAACCTGAAGGAAGCTCCAACTCCCCTATTCTCTGGCTACAACCAGAAGGAGGCTACAACCCCCTATGTTCTCTAGCTACAACTGGATGGTGGCTACAACCACCTATCCTTGCCCCGTCCAACCACCCTGAAGTAGAAGTAGAATGATGGAACCACTTTCACACTATCACTATGAGATATACCGTTGTAAACCTGTACCAATCAACCTGCACCAAATAACCTGTACCAATAACCTGAACCGTGCATCAACCATGCATCAACTTGTACCTCAAATTGTAATCAACCTGTACCATAAACAAGTGCATCAACCATGCACCAACCTGTACCAACCAACCTATAATCAACCTGTACCATAAACAAGTGCATCAACCATGCACCAACCTGTACCTTGAACAAGTGCATCAACCATGCACCAAACCTGTACAAATAACCTGTCACAACAACTTGTGAAAACAACCTATCACAACAACCTGTCTTATCAATGTTATCAACCAAATTGGATCTACTCACCAAGATCAATTACCAAGACAAATCTCAAAGATGTGCATCAACCAAGCATAACACAACAACTCATAATCATCACCAAGATCAATATGTGCTTCTAATAATACAAGTATGTTGCATCAACCATAAACCATGTGTCAACAATACTACCAACAAGTGCCTCCAACCATGTACCAAACATGTACCAATCACGTGTCAAGTACTCATCATCTATGACTCATCAATATGTACCAATCATGTGTCAACTACTCATCAATATGTACCAACATCATCAACTATACACCTCAGGTATGTGCCAACTCATCAACTACTTGTCTTAACCATGTACTCAACATGTACCTCAACCAAAATCCCTCATCAATTTCATCATCCAAATATTATTTGTAGCTCTGTAATAGACCTGGTTTATATGATCACATTCCTACAAACCTTCCTTAACTTTAACAACAAGAGACTAGCATTTTCATCAAACTTTTATTTAGTCTCACATGCCTAGTTTTGGATTAGTCAACAACCTTAACTTGAAGCAATCATAACTTTGAACCTATAATGTATAAATATCTGAAATTGATACACAATGTTCTTCAGTGTGTTTTATGCAATTCCTCTAGGTGTCACTACTCAGAACCTCTTAGAAAAGAAGTTATAGCAAAAATGACATATCTTGTTGAATTCTGGCTTATTCTAGAGAGATTTTTTGTAGAGCGTGCCCCACACAAAATATTTGTTGAATTGATCTAAAACTATTACAAAACATAATAAAGATTGTACCCTAACCAAAACATTTGGTTTCACTGAATTGGGATCTGTTATGAAGAAGTTATGACGTTTTTACCCGAAACACCTATTTTTGACTAGTTTCAGGACTAGCCACAAACCCTATTTTCCACGAAGTGTAACTCCCAAAATACAATGACCCACAAGCTGAATTTTTTACCACAGATACTTGGGTATGTTTTCGCAATGGAATATAAATTTCATGGTCTGAATCATTATAGAAAAAACGTTATAGCAAAAATGGTGAGATGACCTGTAAATAACATACATTAGAAAACACCCTCAAAATAATTTATCCTTCCTTGCATTTTGGCCTTCTTTTCTTCACACTCCCTTAGAGATTAGGCTTAGATATCCTTGTTTACCTCAGAAACCTATAGATATTCAATATTTTCAAGTGTAATTGAAATGAGAGAGCCTTGCCTCTTATTTATACTCTCCAAGTAGCTTCCTTAAAAACATCTTCTAGGTCACTTGGCCCACTTTCCTTATTTTAGGGTTAACCCACTTCTAATTTCTCCATTAAGTTTATTATTGAAATAATTTATTTTGTATTTACTTTGAATTATAATACACTCATCACTTCACTTTATTATTTACCTTTTAAAATCTCTTAAACCACTTTGACTACTTTGACCTTTTGGGGCTTCTAGATGACATATGAGGGTCCTCCAACTTCGTAAGGCCATAACTCTCAAACCATGAGGAGTTATGTGAAATTCCACTTACAACCAGAAATGGAATGACATGTAATATCCATCTAGAATAATATTACCTTCAAATATAGCAAAAATCACACTGTTATCCATTAAACAAACTTGGGTCCATTACCCAAACCTGGGTTCTCTAACTTCACATGGTCATAAATATCTAACTGTGAGGAGCTATGTGACGTTCTACATACCACTGAAAATGGCATGAAAAGAACTATCCATCTAGGATAGTTTGCCTGAAAAATTCATTGTACTTCATCTCATTATTCCACAATTAAGCATGGGTTGTCTTACTCCGCAAAGCATCTTCCCGTGAGGGCTTTCACCATAAGGGGACCACTTTGGAGTTCATCCATATTTACTTCTTATCAACCATGAAAAAACAATAACAAGTCATATTTACATCAAACAATATTAGGTCCATTACCCAAACCTTTGTGCGACGGGGATTTCTTCAAGGGTTGACATCAATGACAACCAACCTTAATCAACAGATCAATAGTCCACGACTACCCAACATCCAATTGCTGAAACCCACTGTCAAACTTCAAGCATGTGAGCTCTTGGACTTCAAAGCTTCAGAGCTTCGGGACTTCGGAGGATTTCACATCCGCACACCCCCAACGCCCCGAACCGTTAATTTTCGAACATTTCCATGTCACCTTTGGTGACGTTATTACGTCTCGTCACCTCGCCATTATGAAAATTTTGAAAGTTCTTTCTTTCATTCCCTTATGAACCATTCTTCCAAAGTGTCAAGTCTCTGGACTTCACAATGCAGGCCACGCGTCCACTGGGACCCACAGTTTCTCACAACACTTAATGCCTTTCAAATTGCGGGGGCATGCATCCGTGGTTTGGAGTAACCCGCCTTTCATCCCACAATTCCTCTGACACTGACACATAACCGCCCGGGAAAAAATGTGGTTTGGATTGCGGGAGCACCCTGAGAAATTAATTCCCATGCAATTTGGGTCCCTGCAATTCCTCCTGGCCGTCGATCTGGATGTATCGTGATCAACGCCAGTGTGGGCCCACCAACCTTTAACTATGTTATTCAACCTCAGGGCCCACATAGTGCAGTTGTAAACATTCCAGGTGGGGGCACATGGCAGGTATAGGAAAGGTCCACGTCACCTCCAGGTGACATCATCATGACTCACCACTTCGACTCTTCGGGCTTCAGAGCTTCAGACTTCGGGAGTTTCAACTCCTCTACGCTCGATTTTGCTCGGAGCGCTTTTCCCTAGATTTCACGATCTATCGACGCATGTCCTCCTTCATGATCAATGACTATGAGTGACTTCGACACTTCGGGCTTTGGGAGTTTCAAACTCACAACACTTGCTTCCTCACGAAGTACTTCCACCTAAAGTACACGATCTCTTGACATGTGTCCTTCACAACGGACGATTGCGATCTACTTCGGCCTTCGGGAGTTTTTCACACTCCACACTTGAAATAGTCCGAAGTGACTTTCCTTGAAGTCTCATATCTGTTGACACGTACCCCTCTGGCGACCAACGACCAGAATCTACATCGGCTATTTCACTTTCTCCTCAATCACAGAACTTCCGAAGTTCTCTCGCTCTGAATTTGTGGATCTTGCGCCACCTTTCAACCTGGATCAGACGACTGTCAATCCTTTGCACTCAGATCCAATAGCTTGGGATATGTTTCCTCCTCGGTGCTCTCCTTTGCTTTCCTGGACATGGATCTAACGGTCCAGATTCCTTCCAACAATAGATCTGACGACTGTTATCGCTCCTCCTCCTGAGCTTCGTTTCTCAAACCCCTTTCTCCTTAGAGGTTGCTTCGACACTTAGTCGACTTTTGGATCGGTGCACTCCTTGCAACAGATCTTCATGTCCCTTCACGAGAAAACTCAAACTATTTCTCCCGATATTTTTGAGTCAAAGACTCTGTCGATGCACTCCTTGCACCCAAGGACACTCTGAACCTCGAATTTTGTCCCTTTCGACAACAATTCACTCTGAAATCTTTGTTTCGTTAACCACTAACATGGCCCATCCAGGCTCAGTGTCGAAACCATGGCTCTGATACCATATTGTAACATCCTCGACCCTCCAGAGACCGGGTAATGCTACCACACAGAATATACACTTATATGATATATATATGCATTTTAATGAATTCAAAATACTTAATCACAATAAACACATAATTACTTCTCTAGTTCAGAATCAATGCAACTAACCGTAATTCATATACACAATGGAATACATGATAACATTCAAGCATCACAAAACATGCATAAAATACATAATTAAGCACAAAAATTATACTTATATTTTAGTTGGAGTAAATCTACCAACTGCATGCAGACCTTCCACGAACCTCCCAGCCTTAGACCCCACTACTCATCACTCTCAACAATGGGTCACCCCCGAGCTGGGACTAAACTCCACCGGGCAAGAGAATTAGAGTCTTGGCAAGGATGATAAGGAAGTTACATAGAACACAGGAAGGATCTTTTATCCCATGAGACACTTACGCCCACAACCCATAGACCCTCATTCCCCATATGCCTGCTCCACCCTAGGAGAGTACACCTTTACTAATACGAGTCCATCAGCTAGTACACCTCCCTTATCTTGGACTTCAGCAACAGGCTGGACCAGAAGTCTCAGAGTACTATAGCTTCTATGGGGCTCCCTTCTAGGAGAACTCACTTCCCAAAAAACTCTCTCACCTGGGAGAGTTGCTCACAGGCCTGACAACCTGCCTCTTCAACCAGTCTTTGACTCAGCTACTTCCAGGTACAGGTGACAGTAATAGCAACAACAACAGGGAAAAATGGGTTTGGACACACAAAAAGGAAATAACCTAACGCTAAGTCACAACATGGCTTAGGCAACTACAATTGCGTTAGGCTTCATAGGAAGCAGCACATGACGGCTTCACGGTTTCTGGTTTCAGAGATGTGTGAGGGTATGCAGAGGTCAAATGCAGAGGAAAAATGAGTTCTGGTGGAGGACGACCAACGAACTCAGGCGGAGGATGGCATAATGGGAATCCCCCCAACATGAGTTTATGCTTCAACTTTAACTACATGTGCCCAGGTCGACACTTGTCTTCCTGGAGCTGCATGTGCTCCATTTAGCCTACGTCCCCTTTCCATGAACTTAGGATAACAAAAACATATCATGTCCACCTTAGTCTTCAGGAATTAATATTAAAATATTATTCCTCTAGAGGTAAGCCCTTTAGCTTAGCCCCTAGGACCAAACACTTATCCCCCCTCCCTTTCCTTATCTAATGGAGCTTAGTCCCCCATAAATCTTCTTCGTGGTCGGTCTACACGCAACAATGTTTATATTTTATTAATAATGCGATTACTTACATATACAAAAATCAGGCTCATTGGCCTTGGCATCTGGCCCACCAGCCTAATAAACACATAAGTCTTTTAGCTTATAACCACTTGGATCACCAACCTATAAGCAAAATTACAATTTAGAAGGGGCTCGACCTTGGGGTATTACAAGTTGTCCATAATTCAAGTAGCAATTAATTAGATTTTGAAACTTTTTGAGAAATAAATAGTCATTTTTCGAGACTTGTTTGGGATATTTAATTGAACTACATTTGATATTTCCTTGAAAAATTTGCAGCTTTCAAAACCATGAACATGATGTTGAATAACATATAGCCATTAAGTTTATGGGAAAATATAGTAGATCCATAAACAAGTGGAAGGGAAATTGTAGAGAGTTCAACACAAGTAAAAGGAAAGGCATGACCTACATAATTTTTCATAGAAATTGCCTTTCTATGAGTACATCGATTGGTTTTTGCTCTGAATGAGTGAGAGTTTAGGTTTGCGGTTCAAATGATTATAAATTTTCATAGAAATTGCCTTTCTATGAGTAGATCAATTGGTTTTTGCTCTGAATGAGTGAGAGTTTAGGTTTACGGTTCAAATAGTTATAAGGCTTTGTAGTTAGCATGTCTTTTGGTTATTCTTAGGTATGCTAAAAAAGAGTAACTTGTCCCTTTAACATAAATAACCTAGTTTAGAGGCCACAATAGAAGAAGGTTGTAGGTAGTGGTGTGAGTTGAAACTTAAAAGATACAGATCATTACCTTTAATTGTGACTTGGGGCATTTGGTTGGAAAGAAATTACAAGATATTTGAAGATAGGGATATCTCTCCTTTGCAATGTGCTTTCTAGGGATTGAATATTTTAGTTTTGTTTTTTAAGTTATGTCAAATTTATAAAATTACCGAGGTAGGTTATAGAAGAAAATATTGATAGAAGAGGAGCTTGGACCTATTTTGATGGTGCATCTCAAGTCAACCCCAGATGGAAGGGGATGAAATACTCTTTTTATTTGACTCACATACCATGCGATTTTGATGGTGCATCTCAAGTCAACCCCAGATGGAAGGGGGGGAAATACTCTTTTTATTTGACTTGCATACCATGTGATTCAAGGCCGATACACACCTCAATGCAAAATAGTTTTTTAGAACTTATGGCTCTAAAGCTATTACTTACTTTGGCAACAAAATATAGTCAATCACATAGACAGATCTTTGATGAATCTCTTCTTGTGATCAACCAAATGGATTAGGAAGAAATAAATGTTGGGGAGCTTCACTCTTCAACCACTCTTTGATGAGATTTGGGGTATACAACTAGGTTTCACTTCTATATCTTGTAACCACATCTTCAAAGAAAGGAAGAAGGTGGAAGATAGTTTATCAAAGGAGGGATATCATTTAGATTATGGAGTTTGGATCATCGTGGAGGATCAGAATGGGCTTTGCAATGAATTTTAACATACAATTTTTCTTAGCATTGCTCAATATTTGACAGGATAAAAATGGGACCAATTATTGGTTAAAGTACACAAGACACTTCTACTGAGGTTTTGAGCAAAGTTCTGTGCATTCCCCTTGATTCGATGGCGTCGCAACCTCTCTGAAATTTTGCTATAAATTCTTTCAAGGAACTTTATAGTCTGTATTTTGTATTGTTGATTTGCAACTAAGAGCCAGACCCGCTTCGCTGATCCCATGCCCATGTTCATATTATTCTTTTCTTGTCAATTTAAGTTTTGGGCAGAGGATTTCAGTTTTGATTGCGAGGCAAAGAAAGCCATCCTCCTATTGAGAAACTCAATTATCAAGATCTCAATAACAACATGGTTTGCTTCCCCTTTGCAATCGATACTCACAAATCTGGTCAAGGAGCACCAATAGGGATTCATCGGGGCAACAATGAGGCATAGTTGATGCAAGGTATCTTGTTTCTTCCATTTTCAGTCAAGGTTATTTTGATGCAAGGTTATATATTATAATTAAAATAACCTAATAATAATAATATATTATAATCTAATATATAAACTTACCAAAAGTGATAAATACATATTTCAATCATGTGAAAATGATCCATAATATAATCTACATTATATTAGTGATGATGATAATGATGGTTAACTTCCACTGAGACCAAAATTGGTTTACTTGGATTTATTTAAAATGTTATTTTGATGTTTGAAAAACATTAAGAGAAGAATTCAAAGATCACTAAAGTTTTGATGACTTAGAAGGTTAGGAAGGTCCGTATTGTGACAAATATTTTGAAATTGAGATCTAATTTGGGTACACCCAGGGCACTCTAGGAGAAAGTGCTTTTCATCTTCAACCCCCTTGGTGTCACAAAGGTGATAGATTCTTTCATGCCATGGTGTTTTGGGGACTACCCAACACCCAATTTGACTATGCAACTCATGAGAATTAGTTCTTATTTTAGCAATATTGATTAGACCTAGTCAAAATAGAGAGACACTTTTGATCTTCAAGATTAGGGTTAACCACCTCCTTATAATATCTTAAATTAGGGTTGTAATATCTACGCAAATATTTTTTTTTCAAAAGTTGTGCATCTTCAGATATGACATGCTTTTCATGTACACAAATTAAGAAATGTGGTGTCTAAATGTTCCACTTTATGCGTCTCATTCATTGTATTTGTTTTCCAAGGTCCTATGCTTATTGTCATCATCAATACTTACAAGTTAACCCTAGTGTCTCTTGGAAAATGTTATCCCTAGTGTGTGGATCTTTCCTCATAAGGGCCATAGATGTTTCTTATTCTTTTATGTCAAGAATGTCTATGTGATAGACATATCTGCATTCAAAGAATTTGCCTTATAATTAAAATAAAAATATTGAAATATAACTCGAAACTTGAAATTTGCATAAACGATAACGTGGAAAGAAAAAATCAAAAGTGTAAACATCGTATTTAGGAGATGAGATCAACATTGAAAATAGATAAAATCTGATCTACAAATATTGTCATGAATGTAGAAAACAACAAGCTCTATGCTCTCATCCATACATAAGAAAAATAAAGTTGTGTCCTCAAGGGACTCGATAACTTGTCACAAACCTTAGGTAAATTTTCACACTCCACACATGTAAGAATACAAAACTCTAACTAGTGCCCCACCCTCATCTAGTCAAACTTGACAAGAAGGAAGGGCGATTATAAACCTACATAGTAATAATTGCCTCAAAGGTGGCACCTCACATCCCAAGGAATCTCTCCTAGTGGAGCTCCCCACTAATGCCTAAAATAGCTCTTACACCTTTTTCTATGAAAGGAATTTGTCATAACTACATTATAATTGTGTAAGAGGAATCTGACATAAAGTTGTCAACGTTGTGTAAGAGGAATCTGACACAAAGTTGTCATCACTGTGTAAGAGGAATCTGTCATAATTGTCATAAGTGTAAGGAATTTGTCATAAGGGTGTAATGGAATCTCTCCCATGTGGCACACCCATGCTAGAAGGAATTCTCTCCAACACTCACAAACTCTCCTTCACTAGTGCACAATATTCCTAGGAGAACAACTCAAAGCAACCCAAAACTAGCAATCCCTCTTTGCAAGGAAAGTGTTATCCACCAGACCGAGCTTCTCTCTCAAAATATGAAACTTCCCCTTTGCTAGGGGTTTCATTAGAATGTCAACAACCTACAAATCCATCGGAACATAGTTAATAACATCAAATCCATTATATACTCCATCTCCTAGGAAATGGTACCGTATATCTATGTGCTTGGAGAGATCATGAAACATTGAATTCTTGGAAAGCTTGATGCAATTTTGATTGTGACAATACACCACAATGGAAAACATCATATCAATCAACTTTGGAATCAAATTTAGAAGCCAAATGACCTCACAACAAGTAGATGCCATTGCTATATACTATGCTTTAGGTGAACTAATTGCAATTGTCCATTGCTTCCCATTGACTCAGGGAATCATAACTAGTCCCAAGTTGAACAGTGACTTAAAGTACTCTTCCTTATGCTTGCATATCCTACCTAATCTAAATCTACAAATTCATGTTGTAGAAGATATAGATATCCCATATACTTCACGCCATAATGAACTGCACCCTTCAAATATATGAGCACATGCTTGGGATATTTATAATGAATATGTCGAGGTTCAACAATGAACTAGCTCAAAGTCTTCACTACAAAATAAACATCAAGTCTAGTATTCATAAGATACATAAGGGAACCATTTATTTGCCTATAGAAAGATGGACATACCAAATCAAAATCTAAATAAGAAAATAACTTCAAAGTTGGCACCATAGGCGTTCATCTTTTGACACAAGGAAAAGACCCTCTAGCAGAGGTTTTTGCGGACGCACCCATAAAAATAGTCCAAAAATCCATTTATAGCGGAGGATACTAGCGGAGGCAAGTGAGCATAGGTTTTTGCAGATGTTTTTTTATGGTGCGTTTATAAATACACAATGCACCGGTGTGTTTTATACAACAGAGGCATCGATGCCCTCAAAACTAGAACACTGTAGTAGGGTTATGTCAAACAAAAAATATACTCTGGTGCACTACTTAAATAAGTATGCACCGGGGTGCACAATTGCTCTCAATTTTTTTTGCATCGTGGCAACGTTATGTTTTAAATTTTTATATACGACGGTGCGCTACTTAAACAATTGCACCGGTGCAGACTATTGCTTCCAAACAATGGCGCACCGTGGTAAGGTTGCTCCCAAACAATTAGGGATCCATTTGGAAGTTATGGTTTCCAATCTTCAATATATTCATCCAAAATTTCTATAAACAAGAAAACCGTGAGAGCTAGTTTTTCAAAGGTTGAAATGGCTATTATGTAGAGTGAGTTTAAAAGTGGATAAATTTAATCTTTTTACTCACTTTATATTTTTTCCAATTTAAAAATTTTGATTTTTTTTTCTTTTCAAAATTTCAACAATTTAAATTAAAATTCTTATCAATCAATAAAATATGCTTATCCACAATATTTTTTTACCAAAATTTAAAAATATAAATAAATTATCTGCTATTTAACTTACTTCAACTTTTCTATTTGTTTTAACTTTATTAAAGCCCTTTTGTGATTCCTAAGGTAATGTGAACTTTTCACTCTCTTCCATAACCTTAGTGACAACCTTTCTTTGTCTCTATACAACTCAACTAACATGTATGCAAATCTTATTTTTCAAAAGTTGTGCGTCTTCCAATATGACACACTTTTCGCGTACACAAATTAAGAAATGTTGTCTCCCTAATTGTTCCAATTTATGTGTCTCATTCATTGTATTTGTTGTCAAAGGTCATATGCTTATTGTCATAATCAATACTTACAAGTTGTCATATATGGAAAACAAAATTTTGACTTGGGATAATCTTCAACAAAGAGACTGGGAAGGTCCAGGTTGGTGCCAATTATGCAAAAAAGATACCGAATATATAACCCATCTCTTCATACATTGCACATTTACAAAAGCAATTTGGGAAAAAATACAAAATGGGTAAAAGATAAAAAAAAGTTTGGGAGGAAAATACACTGTCAGAATGTCTCATAAACTAGACAACAAACAAGTCGGTCCCCTTTATTTTAGCTGCTCTCATATGCTAGTATATATGGTTAGAGAGGAATTCAGCCATTTTTGAGGACAAAGCTCCATCAATTCTATCGGTGGTCACTAAGACACTTTGCTCACTGAAAAGACCCATGGCCTCACAAAAACTAATCCCTTTACGATCATGTTTGATTTCTCAGCACTATGATACTAATGTAGCTTGTTTTGATGGGGAAACACAAGCAGATGGAAAACATTGTGGAGCGGGAGGGGTTTTCAAAACTCATGATTTGTCAATTTATAGATGGTTTTTCAACTGTGGGGAAGGCACCAATACAAGGCGTTTGGGCAACATTAATGTCGGAAAAACATTTGTCTTTCCACAAACTCTAGGTTCTGGGAGATTAAAAAGTAGTTATAGATTGGCTAAACAAAAGAGGTAGACTACAGGCTATTACAATTGAAGGATGGAAGTCCATAATCAAGGATTTAATAAATAACTTTCAAGAAATCAGTTTTGAGCACATTTTTAGAGAATATAATAAGGTGGTGGATCTACTCTCCAAGCAAGCTTTACAAAAGCCTGAAGGAAGAATCACTTTTTACATGTAACACCCCATATTTTGATCTTGGACAATTAGAACTTTGATTTTACTCATGTTAGTAATTCATTGCTAAGTAACTATTGCGACTTGGTTAGACTGATATAGACATTTGAGATGTGTATATATGGACATGTTTATGTGATGTATAATGTTGTTTTATTGTTATATGTTCATAAAGATGATAGTTATGATAATTGTTCAAACATGCAAATTTAAATGTTGAATTTATGTACATGGGTACGAGCTCAAGTTATGTTGTAAATGTATCACAGATGCAAAACATGAAAAATAAATCAATATGTATTTCTTAATTGAACATCAATACAAATATGGATCTTCTTATATGAAATTGTGATGTATATGCATGGATATGAATTATTGGTGAACTAACCTATAGGTTGATGAACTATGTGGTAGTCAAATGACTGTAGTGTCGAGATAATTGGGATGTCGTAGACATCAAGAATATAGTGTATGCTATAAGTTGTACTTATTGTTTAATTTATGATTCAAAATATTGCCATGATCTGTGGTAAGTGTAGTTTTGACAGGATGCACTACTTGTCAAGAGTGGACATTGTTTGACATTGTTTAATGACGTGACTCTAACAACAATAGTTGCAGAATATGACTCGATATAGGGTGTTGACCCTAGTTCTATAGGAGGGGTGAAGGTAATGCCCACCATTTATCCTCTAAAACCTAGAGTCGTGGGAGGGCTTTGTGAAGTCACGTTCCCCTAGACGTGTGATGGTGACTGCTAGTTGTCTGTTGGGGAAGCTTGGTCGAAATGTATGACACTTCCGTTTATGGGTTCTATATGGAGTTAGGTCAATATAGTTGACGCTCCAGCTTAGTCTAACAAAGGAAAGGATAGGATGAAATATGGAAGTAGGTTAGGAAGGAAGGGTGCTTCGATGTTAGTTGAGAATATTGATTGGGGATTAGAGATGCCACTATTGTTTACTCACTTGGTTCCTACCATGTTTAAAACCCTATTTTGATTTCCTATTGACATTTTAAGTGTGATAATGAGTTATTGATGAATTGGTGTAATTTTATTCGTTAAGGTTATTGAATGATGCATTACTTGATCTATTTTCCTATATGTCTTGGTGTGATCATATAAGAACTATGCACTGGAGGCAATGGATTTTTATCATTAGTACATGCATGTAATATGTGTCCACTAGCTATGCACACATACCCTACACATGTACACTAGTACAATTAATTAATGTATTAATTATTAAAGTAGATTATTATCTATTTAATTGAATGTTTATTGATTATGTAAATTATATTGCATACAAAATATCTAGAAGCATTAAATACCTTCTTTGACTTTCATTGATGGTTGGTATGATGAATTAAATGAACATGGTGGGTTGTCATGTACATTTTGGGGGAAATTGTCAAATTGCATTTATTAGCTAGCATGAGAAGAAATACTTTGCATTTTATTTATTGTAGTTTAATGCAAGTCATTTATATTTTAGTTTTATTTTAATATTTTACCAAAAATCTAGATAAGGCAGATTGATGGATAATAATGAGGGTGGTTGAGGAGACTTGGGGAAGGGCGTATGGAAACTTGATAAATAGGAAGAATAAGTGGCGAGGAAAGAGACATGGAGGTTTGAGCATGATGAGAGGTTGTGAAATCTTTGGAAGGTATATTACTTATGATGGTTTTCTTTGAGAATTTGTGCTTTTCTGTTCTTGGAGTCATGAGCACAGAGGGCCAAGAAACCGAAAGGCTTCTTGGAGCTAGGAAGTTGACTAGGCTCTTAGTTGGCTAGGAGGATTTCATTGTTTCACTCTCGGCAAGAGGGAAAAGAATGGTTGGAAAAATCTTCTTAATACTAGAAAATCTACATTGCAATTGATGAGCTTCAACAGACCATGGAGGAGGTATTTTCATTGGTATTTTGTTGTACTTTGTTTTAAGTTTTAAATATTAGAGTTAACATATTACTTAATTCGTCATGTTATTTTGAAGTTATCATTGAGAAAATGTAAAAGAGTTGTGGAAATGAAAATCAATGAAATTATGTTAAATCAAAGTTGTTAATGCATATGTATTTAATGAGTAATTAATTTCCTAACATCTTAGATGAGTGTTACATTTGGTATCAGAGCGAAGGCTCAAATGCTAGGACCAAAAGGGCCATTATCTCTGTCTATAAGTCTACAAATCAATACTAATGGGATTGCATATTTATGAGGAAGTAAATATTCCATTGCCAATATAACCTTAACATCCTTGAATGAGGATTAAAGTCTGTAAAGAGAGATTGATTTATGCTAGATTATTCCCAAGATTCAAACAAAATGGAAAGTTAGTTTTCCATGAATGTATGTATTTTGTTTTGGAATTTTGCATATATAGAACTTTGTGAACCTGCAATAAACATAAGTAAGGAGACTGCTCTATACAAACAAACTCCATAACTATAATAATTTGGAGATCTTCTAACTAAAGAAAGAAATCCAAGTACAATAAAAAGATAAAGATATAATTATTATAGTTTGTCTAAAAAGAGTATCATATGGATACAAGTGTAAAGTTAGCAATCCTGACATATTTCTCCATCCATTTTGACATGCCTGCTTCACAAGCCTACAAACCCCAGTAGACATTGAATTTGGAATATTCCAGTAGGAATCATCATTTCCATAGCCATTTTGGAGGTTGCTAGCGTTTAATTAGAATGGTGGTATTTTTAATTTTATCTTTTCCTTTTTAACTGCTCAAGAGGCTGAAGAAGCTCTCTCTCAACACCAATAAGCTCGAGGTTTTGGTGCCTCCATTCTTGGCATATCTCTACAAATGGTCACAATGGTTGAAACTGTTGTTGTTATGCTTTAAATGTCGCTCATGGAGACATAGGAGGTTCACCTTCTACGCAATCATGAAGTCAAATTTAAAGAAATGGTTAGACTATAAGGTTTTCATATTATATGACTCTCCATGAAAAATGCAATATGACTTTCCTTCTCTTTCATTTGATAGAAAAACGGTTTTCACATCCCCTCTCAATTCTCTCGTTGGGCATCATATCCCAATTGGGCATAGGCATATATCAATGTGTAGGATGAGAGAACAATTAATAAGGATCAGTCAATTAACACTGAAAGCAACACAACTTTGTTATTTTTTGCGAACTGGTTACAGTTTACAGAAGAGGACGGGTTGGGTTTTCAGTTGAGCTGTAGAGATTGGTATTGTGTGTCTCTTGAGGCTTCAATCGCCACAATTTCATGTGGGTCTGTGTCTCACCAAATAAAATGAGTGTTTCAAGGGCATAATCTCTTCCCCTCCCCCACTCGTAGTTGAAGTGCATGCTTGTGGGCGTTCCACTGCTGGTAGTTCAGGTTACGTGACTGAGATGTGGAGGGTTTGTTTTCTACGTGGGATTTATTAATTTTTTTGTGATGGGCTAGGAAGTTTGCAGTTTATGCATTTATGGGCAGAGATGGCTAGAGTACCGAAGGCTCATCCATCCCTATCAATTCAATAAATAGTACCAGAACTGGAAATGGGTAGAGCAAGAGTAGAGTGAACCAGAACCAGAGAGAGAAAGGTTACTTTCATTCTGTTATTAGTGGGGTAATGGAGAAAACCACTATCAGTGAGGAAAGGCAGATCCATTGCTTCCACTAGTCATTCTGTTCATAGAGGTAGAATGAAATCTATATCTTTTATTGGAAAAAAATTAGCTACCTACGATGAAGGGAGTAGGGAAAAACCTATTACGGAGAGTAAATGCTCTGGATAATGCTTTTAAACATCTGAATCGTGAAGGTGCAAAGTAGAGCGAAGCCGCCCGACAAAGGAAGTATTTCTCATTTGAAGAATGAGGATGAGAAACTGGGGCTAAAAATAGTGAGCGCCTTCCCCTTATCTTCTTGATCCATTCATTAGGGAGCCTCTTCAGATGAGCAGGGAGAGGTGGGGGACTGGGGTTTCAATTCACCTCATGTGGGTGAGGCATTTTATTCTCCCCAATACCCACTTCGGGTTTAATACTCACATGCCGAGTTTAAACAGGTTCAAGATTTCTATAATTCGAAGGAGCAATTGAGAACTCATGCAATTGTCAATAACTCTGTATATTTCACCTCTACATAGATCCTGGAGCTTAAGAAAATCATTCTAGGGATCCTGAAACGTTGAAAAGACACATGATTGGGGTATGGTGCGACCGAAACAATTGACCTTATGCCAAATCCTTAATCCAAAGGGAGGCCGCCTAATGAATTCCCATTATAGTATGAAAAATACAAATGAAATCCCCCTTGTAAGTAAACCACGTGAGATCTATCTTCCTAAGTTTGCGCTTCCTCACCCAACACAGTGAAAATGGAGAGGAGATCCAAATGAAAATGCGTGCAAAATGCGTGCACTAGACTAAACGAACGATGAGGATGAATCGATGGAAGAATATGAACAATGGTGATCAACGCTGCAGCGAAAAAATAAGGTACTAATAATGATAATTATTATTATAAATATGACATGCATTGGATTCCTTCTGCCACCGACTTTGTTGTGTTGTAAAGATAATTTATGTTAACGGCGTGTTTAACATCTTAGACTTTACGGTTGTCCAGAAAAATACTTGACTTTGAGAACACATAACCTTCATCTAGTTAATTCTGTCGTAAGGTAGCCGATATACACCTTGACATAGTTTCTTAAAGATCTTTCTACGGGGATTGTTATCTTTTGCGGTAAGGTCAGTTTTTCAGAACAAAGGGTTGTATCATATGATGACTCTCTCCCTCCTTCTACGTGTAATTTATGCTTTTGTATGTCATGGGGAATTAATTATGTTACCAGAGCCCGTGCACGAGGTTTCTTCCTCACCCAGTCTGTTGGTTGTAGTGTAGGATAATGATGACCCTTTTTATTCAATTTTGCAAGCCACTATGGGGTTTTCATTTACATCTTAAACAAGCATAACTTAGTTATAAATTCGCTTTAAATAGACCATCTGCAAAAGAAACAAACCAAGAAATTAATTATTTTGCTCAATATTTTATTAAGTTACCATTGCGTTGAGACCACCGACAAGTTTAAGAATCTAGATGTTGTAAGTAATGAGTATTGTAGAGTATGCTTGGGCTTGGGTCGGGGTTTGGGTTTTGTATTTTTTAAGCTTT
>ML800596.1:161061-189904 GCA_009831015.1 Picea engelmannii
AACTGTATTTATATAGATCGTTTGAGTCTACAATGTAACCAATAGTGTAAGGTGTTCACATTTAGATCCTTTCCTCAATTCATGAAAATCGAAAAAAAATAAAAAATAAATAAAAAATAAAAATTGAACAGTAAATGGGATGGGTGGAGCTAATGGTATCCAACACTGCAATTATTGCCAAGAAGTTAGAGTATGTGTAAGAGTGAGCTAGTAACTTCGGTAGAGCATACATACAGCAATGAATGGTGCATTGGAGGGAAAGTGAAGAGCGATGATTCGAAAACTCAGCATTTGACAAGGGAATTTAAAGGCGGGGTTGTGCAGAAGAAAAAACAAGTAACGGATTATATCGATACAACTTATATAGTCGAGGATTTTCAGCGCACAAATGAATATTTTGTTATTCCATGAATCTACTTAGTGTGCTTAATGAATCTACTTAGTGTGTGTGAGCTACTTTGTTGTTGTGTGTGTGCTTAACCCAAATTTTTTCATAACCTTGAAAATAAAATCATGTTCTACTATATCAAACACATTTTCCATATCCAATTTAATTGTCATACCTAGTTCCCCCCGAGATTTGCTGGAGTGGATTTCTTCTTGCACTAGAATAAAGTTGTCCCAAATTTTTCAGCCTGCTACAAATCCTCCTTGATTAGGAAGGATTAGATATCTGAGAAAAGGATTCAACCTGTTAGCAATGATTTTGGCCATGATTTTATAAGATGTATTACAAAGAGAAATGGGTCTATATCTATCTAGGGAAAAAGCGCCATGTTCTTTTGGTATAAGCACTAAGAAGGAGGAGTTGTTGGTTCCTCCCATTTTTATTTATTTATGCACGAATCTTATCATTCTGATGAAGTCCTGCTTGATTATGTGCCAATATTTTTTATAGAAATAAAGGGTGAAACCATCTATCCCCAGAGATTTATCTTTGTTGAATTGATTGTTTGATTTTAGGATTTCTGCTTATTTAATTTGTCAGTTGAGTTTTAGATTATCTTCATCCAAAAATTTTCTTGGAATATGGTTGAGAAGAGAGTTAGCGAGGGCTTCCTCTGATAATCTATTTGAAGTGTAGAGCTTGTTAAAATGTCTAGAAGTTTGTTGTTTGATTTGTTCGAAATCCTTTATGGTTTCTCCTTCCATAGTTTTGATTTTAGAGATTTGATTTGACCAAAGTCTGGCTTTTGATTTCCTGTGGAAGAAGGAGGTATTTTGGTCCCCTGCTTTCAACCAAAGACTTCTGGATTTTAGCCTCCAGATGATTTCTTCTTCGTTTAGTGCTTGAATATACTCTTTGTGAATTTTTTGCTCAGACGTTATATGGCTTTGTTGAACTTCTTTTGTCTCCATTTCCTCTTGTATATTTTCAAGTTGAAGCTTTTTTTATTTAACCTTGTTTTGGATCGGGATCGAGGAGGTTTTTTCCAAATATTTGATAAGTCCTTTCACCAACTTTAGCTTCTTGTCCCAGATATAGATTGGAGAGCCTATAATTCACTGGTTCCATATTTGAGAGATAGAGGGAAGGAAATCTGACCGATCTATCCATAAGGGGTTGAATCTGAAGGGGATAGGACCCCAATTTTTTTGTGGCTCAAACAGTAAAGAGATAGGTCGATGATCTGATTCTTCCCATGGGAGGATCAAAGAGTAGGCTTTGTCTGGATGGGATGGAAAATAGTTTCTTATTAGAAACTGATCAAGCCTAGCCGCAATGTGACCTGGTCATTCTCTTCTGTTGTTCCAACTGTACAAACCTTTAGAAGGGGGAACATCAAAGAGATCCAAATCCGAGATTAGATCATCCATTTTTTCTCTGAATTGATCCCTCACGATAGTACCCCATTGTTTTCCCTTTAATCCTCTTGTGGTGTTGAAGTCCCCGACAATAATCAAGTTTTGAGCAGGGCTTTCGATGGCCAAATCCTGAAGGGATCACCAACATTCAACTTTTTCCAGATAATTATTTGGCATGCACGAATTTATGATTGAGAAGAGCATACCTATGGCTTTCCTAGTTAGAGATACCTTCAGCAAGAACTGGGACTGCAACTGCTCCTCTAGCTTGAATTCTTCCACATTCCAGATTGTACCTATTCTTCCCGAGGCTCCTCTGGAATTTATTTCTTTTCCTTCCCCCTTTTTCCATATTTTTTGCAATTCTTGGAGGGTTTCTAGAACCCTCATTTTTGTCTCCTGGAGTAGGAGGATTGAGGGATTTTCTGTTTTTAGTAAAATTTGAACTTTTTTTTTATCCCTGCTCCCTAGTCCTCTACAGTTCCAGGAGACAACTTCATTTATCAGAAGGTCCCCCCCCCACACCTTTAGAGGGCTGAGATGTTGCTCCCTTATGATGGGATGAATTATTTTTCCCGTATTTGCCTTCTTTTTTTAGTGCTTCCTCTATTGTTTTTTAGATGCCTAACTCCTTCTCTCTGTCTGCAGTCGATTCTCTTTTGTTTTTGTGAGATTTTCTTCCTGGTTTTTTTGTTGTAGTTGGATGGGTGATCTATAGGTCCATGTCACTGTTAGAAGTGCCCTGTCTTTCATCTTCTAAAAAGTCTAGGAGCTCTGGGGAGATATTTGGAGGAGATTTTGTTGTGGATTCCCCACTTGTTATCGAGATTTCTTTTTCTTTACCTTTTCTGATTTCCTCTTCTATTTATTCTTGTCTCTTTTTTCCATTTTCTTCATGATGATCCCTTAGGTCCTCCATGTTACCCTCTGTTGGTAGTCCAACATATCGATTGTGGCTTGATTCTCCTTTATGAGGGGATCTTGGAGGCCTTTCTCTCAGGCTTGAAGATTTTTCTCCTTGTCCTTGTGGAGGGTTTGTGAGATTTTTTCCAGTAGTTGTTTTCCTTTTTGGCTGTTGTCAATGGTCTCGTTTTGGATCTTGTTCCTGGGTTTCCTTGACTTGAGGACAATGTTTTGCAAAATGTCCATATTCGTGACATACTTTACATTTGAAGGGGATTTGCCCGTAATCTACTTGTTGAATATAAGACCAGTTATCTAGATTCAGTTGGATTGCTTCTGGGAGACCTTTTCCAAATCCACCTCCACATAGATTCTGGCACATGCTTTAATTCCCTCTCATGGTTCAGCACGATCGATATATTTCCCAAGTGAGTTGTCGATATTTCTTAGGGTTTCATCATTCTAGCAGTTTAATGGGAGGAACGACAATCTTACCCAAACATGGACTGTTGAAGGGATATCATTTTCTGGGCTAAAGTCTGGATTCCATTTATTGAGATACATTCCTCGTGCACCCATGAAAGATGGGCCGCTTCGAAAAATCAGATCCCTATCTTCTTTTTTTTCAAATAAGAAAGCGAAGAAACACTTATCGCAAAAGGCCACAGACATCTGTCCCTGGATCCATTTACACTAGTTCAGTTCCAACTAGTGATGCATGGATTTGGGGGAGGGCCACAATCTTTTGAACTATCCTATCAATCTGTTGTCACCCAATCTGAGAGCTAGCGAGCATGCCGAAGCAGGATGCACAACCACCTTTGGAATTTCTCTCGATTTTTTGATGATTCGAGAAGGAGCTGCCTTGTGAACCTTTGTGTACTAGGAGATCAGGGCCTGGAAAGCCTATAGATCCGAGGACGAAGACCCAAGGGGTGGATCCCCCCCCTCAGAGGGGGCCATGACAGTCTGCACAAGAATGCAAGGGGGTCGTTCGAAAGAATGTCTCAGGAACCCTAACGCTCACGAAACTATTCTAGAATAATTATGTACTTGAAAGTACTTCTTCAAACCAAATTGTTTCCCTCTTTAACATTAGAGCATGGCACAATTATGTGCATTGAATGATATATGTTTGCTAGAGTGCATTTTGGAAAGGAAACAATGCTGACAAGAACCCTTTTGATGATGATCTCTTTATTTTGATTATTGTTATCTTCAATGCATATGAAAACTCTCCAATTGATCTTGTCCATAATCTTTGACAACAACAACAATTTGTTAGGAAAAATTTGGAAGGATTTGTGGAACATGATGGATACCAATTCGAATAGCAACACTTCTTTCCATATTCAAACTAATGGAAAGATAAAGATAGTTAATAGTATTTCTATACATTTGTTTAGAAGTTTCAACCACATGCATCCAAGGAGATGCGACGGTTCAACTTTCCTTATATTCAACATCTCCACAATAAAGTTATCCATAATTCAAGTAGCAATTAATTATATTTTGAAACTTTTTGAGCAATAAATAGTCATTTTTCGAGACTTGTTTGGGATATTTAATTGAACTACATTTGATATTTCCTTGACAAATTTGCAGCTTTCAAAACCATGAACATGATGTTGAATAACATATAGCCATTAAGTTTATGGGAAAATACAGTAGATCCATAAACAAGTGGAAGGGAAGTTGTAGAGAGTTCAACACAAGTAAAAGGAAAGGCATGACCTACACAAATTTTCATAGAAATTGCCTTTCTATGAGTAGATCGATTGGTTTTTGCTCTGAATGAGTGAGAGTTTAGGTTTACAGTTCAAATGGTTATAAGGCTTTGTAGTTAGCATGCCTTTTTTTATTATTCTTAGGTATGCTAAAAAAGAGTAACTTGTCCCTTTAGCATAAAAAACCTAGTTTAGATGCCACGATAGAAGAAGGTTGTAGGTAGTGGTGTGAGTTGAAACTTCAAAGGATATGGATCATTAACTTTAATTATGACTTGGGGCATTTGGTTGGCAAGAAATTATGAGATATTTGAAGATAGGGATATCTCTCTTTTGCAATGTGCTTTCTAGGGATTGAATATTTTAGGTTTTTTTTAAAGTTATGTAAAATTTATAAAATTACCGAGGTAGGTTATAGAAAAAAATATTAATAGAAGAGGAGCTTGGACCTATTTTGATGGTGCATCTCAAGTCAACCCCATATGGAAGGGGAGGAAATAATCTTTTTATTTGACTCACTTGCCATGCAATTCAAGGCCGATATAGACCTAAGTGAAAATATTTTTTTAAAACCTATGGCTCTAAAGCTATTACTTACTTTGGCAACAAAATATAGTCAATCACATAGACAGATCTTTGATGACTCTCTTATTGTGATCAAACAAATGGCTTAGGAAGGAATACATGTTGGGGAGCTTCACTCTTCAACCACTCTTTGATAAGATTTGGGGTTTACAACTAGGTTTCACTTCTATCTCTTGTAACCACATCTTCAGAGAAAGGAAGAAGGTGGCAAATAGTTTATCAAAGGAGGGACATCATTTAGACTGTGGAGTTTGGATAATTGATGAGGATTAGAATGGGATTTGCAATGAATCTTAACATGCAATTTTTCTTAGCATTGCTCAGTGTTTGACAGGATAAAAACGAGACTAGTTATTGGTTAAATCACACCAGTCAATTCTACTCAGGTTTTGAGCAAAGTTCTGTGCATTCCCCTTCCGATGGCGTCGCAGCCTCTTTGAAATTTTGCTATAAATTATTTCAAGGAATTTGATAGTGTGTATTTTGTATTGTTGATTTGCCACTAAGAGCCAGACCCGCTTCACTGATCCCATGCCCATGTTCGTATTATTCTTTTCTTGTCAATTGAAGTTTTGGGAAGAGGAATTCAATTTCGATTGTGAGGCAAAGCAAATCATCCTCCTGTTGAGAAACTCAATTATCAAGATCTCAGTAACAACATGGTTTGCTTTCCCTATGCAATTGATACTCACAAATCTGGCCGAGGAGCACCAACAAGGATTCATTGGGGTGACGATGAGGCATAGTTGATGCAAGGTATCCTATTTCTTCCATTTTCAGTCAAGGTTATTTTGATGCAAGGTTATATATTATAATTAAAATAACCTAATAATAATAATAATAATGTATTATAATCTAATATATAAACTTAACAAAAGTTATAAATACATATTTCTATTTCAGTGATGTGAAAATGATCCATACTATAATCTACATTATATTAGTGAGGATGATAATGATGGTTAAAGTCTATTGAGATCAAAATTGGTTTATTTGGATTTATTTAAAATGTTATTTCGATGCTTGAAAAACATTAAAAGAAGCATTCCAAGATCATTAAAGTTTTGATGACTTAGAAGGTTAGGAAGGTATTGTGACAAATATTTTGAAATTGAGATCTAATTTGGGTACACTCACGACACTCTAGGAAAAAGTGTTTTTCATCTTCAACCCTCTTGGTGTCACAAATGTGACAGATTCTTTCCTGCCACAGTGTTTTGGGGATTGCCTAACACCCAGTTTCACTATGCATCTCATGAGAATTAGTTCTTATTTTAGCAATATTGACTAGACTCTTCTTTACACTAGTCAAAATAGAGAGATACTTTTGATCTTCAAGATTAGGGTTAACCACCTCATTATAATATCTTAAATTTCTTTTATCTTTTAATTCTTTATTGCACCATAGATTCTGGTTAAATTTAACTTGTACAATATTTTGGGAGTCTCTTATTATCTATGTTGTTTATCTTGTTCTTGTACATTAAGTACCTAATCATAGTTGTGCTCTCAGTGGGGGGAAAGACTCGCTTCTATGAGGAAGATAGGATATGGTGTATTTCCTTTTAATTTGAGATTATAATTTATAAAATTCTTTTGAATTTGCTCTATCTTTCTTCGGGACTCTTGCATCCCCAAACTTCACATCTATATAAAATAACATTAATAACAAGAGTCTCATAGAAGAATTTTTTCTTATCCCATAATATAATCTATATAACATAGTAAATACATTTCATCTTTAATAGAAATATAAATATTAATAATTATATACTCTAATACTAAAATTAATATATTATCATATTATGCCAATTGGCGATCCATTTGGAAGTTATGGTTTCCAATCTTCAATATATTCATACCAAATTTCTATAAACAATAAAACCATGAGGGCTAGTTTTTCAAAGGTTAATACTAAATAGTAATATATTATCATCTTTAAAATTATATAACAAAGAAGATATGCCAATTAAGGATCCATGTGGAAGTTATGGTTTCCAATCTTCAATATATTCATACCAAATTTTTATAAAAAAAAAAAACCACGAGGAGCTAGTTTTTCAAAGGTTGAAGTGTGAGTTTGAGTTTAAAAATGGATAAATTTAATCTTTTTACTTTATATTTTTTCCAATCTAATTTTTTTTTTTAAATTTTAACAATTTAAATTAAAATACTTATAAATCAATAAATGCTTTTCTACAAAATTTTTACTTAATTTAAAAATATAAATAAATGATAACTATTTAACTTACTTCAACTTAAAATATGTTTTTCCACTTTTTACCAAAGTTAAAAATATAAATAAATTATCCGCTATTTAACTTACTTCAACTTTTCTATTTATTTTAACTTTATTAAAGCCCTTTTGTGATTCCTTCAACTTTTCTATTTGTTTTAACTTTATTAAAGCCCTTTTGTGATTCGTAAGGTAATGTGAACTTTTCGCTCTCTTCCATAACCTTAGTGACAACCATTTCAAAAGTTGTGCGTCTTCGGATATGACATGCTTTTCACGTATACAAATTAAGAAATTTCGTCTTAATTGTTCTACTTTATGCGTCTCATTCATTGTATTTGTTGTCAAAGGTCATATGCTTATTGTCATAATCACTAGCAAAGTCATATATAATTTATGACTGATAAATGCCGAAAGACTATAATAGGTAAAGGAAGATTCTGAAAACTGTAATTATAACTTTAAAACTTAATTCTAAACTTTACCTGTAACCCTAACACTAAAACTCCAAAAACAGTGAAAAAACTCGAATTGTAACTATTTCTCTCCTGCGTCTACCACGGTTTTCTCTCATGCTTGTAGCATAATGTTTTTCTAAATAACATTTATGTGGCATTAAAATAATATGCACAACTGTTTAAATGTAAACTTTACATATAACCAAAACACCAAAACAGTGAAAAAAACCTTAACTGTAACTATTTCTCTCCTACGTCTGCCACGGTTTTCTTCCCTGCTTGTGGCACAATGCTTTTCTAAATAACATTTATGTGGCATTAAAATAATATGCACAACTGTTTTCTCTCGTGCCTGAGTGGCACAACGGTTTTCTTTGCTGTAGTATATGTCGTCTACTCTATGGAAGAGACAGTTTTCAATTGCACGACTTGGCACAATCATGTGCTCTATTTTCGTTTTCGTTTGCCCAACCTGGCACACTAGTTTTCAACTAATCAACGAAACGGTTTTCATGTGATAATTGCAGTGTCCAAACAATACAGAGATTGGAACGTTGTTATTGAAGTTGAAAGGCCGACATCAATAATTTAAACGTGGTAATCTCAAACGTGGCAAGCATTTTGTGCTACAATAATTTCTTAATATGATTAGGTAAATGTTAAAAAGTAAACAGATTAACGGATGCATTCAAAAATACAAGGAAGTTATGAAGAGTAAATCACATTCATTGATTTGGGAGGACGACTAAGAATATGCCAACATCTTCAACTTTTAGCCATCAGATTAGAATTTTAGATTAAAAATTGATTAATTTTGCCCATCTCCAATAGGTATACGCCTTTCGGTGTAAATACTTACAAGTTGTCATATGCGGAAAACAAAATTTTGACTTGGGATAATCTTCAACAAAGATGCTGCGAAGGTCCAGGTTGGTGCCAATTATGCAAAAAGGACACTGGAGATATAACCCATTTCTTCATACATTGCACATTTACAAAAGCAACTTGGGAAAAAATACAAAATGGTTAAAAGATAAAAAAAGATTGGGAAGGGAATACACTATCAAAATGTTTCAAAGACTGGACAACGGACAAGTTGGTCCCCTCTATTTTGGCTGCTCTCATATGCTGGTATATATGGTTAGAGAGGAATTCAACCATTTTCGAGGAAAAGGCTCCATCAATTCTATCGATGGTCACTAAGACACTTTGCTCACTGAAAAGATGCATGGCCTCACAAAAACTAATCCCTTTACGATCATGTTTGATTTCTCAACACTATGATACTACTATAGCTTGTTTTGATGGGGTAGCACAAGCGGATGGCAAACATTGTGGAGCGAGAGGGGCTTTCAAAACTCCTTATTTATCAGTTTATAGATGGTTTTTCAACTGCGGGGAAGGCACCAATACAAGGGCAGAGCTTCTGGGAGTTTGGGCAACATTAATGTTGTAAAAACATTTGTCTTTCCACAAACTCCAGGTTATGGGAGATTCAAAAGTAGTTATAGATTGGATAAACAAAAGAGTTAGACCACGAGCTAGTACAATTGAAGGATGGAAGCCCATAATCAAGGATTTAATAAATAACTTTCAAGAAATCATTTTTGAGCACATTTTCAGAGAATATAATAAGGTGGCGAATCTACTCTCCAAGAAATCTTTACAAGAGCCTGAAGGAAGAATCACTTTTTACAAGTGGGTTAATGGAACTGAAGGTTCCAAGTGACACCTAAATCTTTTCTAGTAGTAGTCCATAGTTGTCTCTACTTTGGACAAGGATACCTGTTATGCTTTTCCTTTCAGTTTTTGTGAAAAAGATATTAGACAGATGGAAACATTGTTGGTTTAATATTATATTTTAGGATACTTCTTTTTGACTCAAGGGTCGTAGTGATGCAGGAGCATCTCTATCAAATCAAGAAAAGTGAAAGTGGAAGCGAAATTGACACCTCAACACTTTGAAAGAACCAAACCGACTCTTAACCAGCTTGGTAGCGGTGTGGAGATTTTTTGAATTACTCGTTAATTAAATTAGTTGTATGTAAAGTCAGGGCACCGTTTGAACTGATGGATAATTGTAAATCGTTACACGAGTGTAAAATATTACAGATGTAGGATATTAGCCCTTATTAGTCATTAGGTTGCATTTAATTAAGCTGAGTAGGTAACCGCTAGAGTAGAAGGTGATAGAACTTAGATAGAAGAAAGAAGAGTAGTGAAGTGTTCTTGGTCCTTAAGACAAGTTTTTCATTTTGTGTCTATAAGAGATAACAACTGTAATTATGTGTTTTTGGAATGAATAGAACAGAGGAGAATTTATCCAATTGTATAGTTTTGATACTATTTTACAGTTTTACTATTGTTATGAGTTTTGTGGATGTATGAGGTTCATGGTGAATGAATGAATTCATGAAGAATTGAATAAGTTTCAATTATTTCTCTTCTATAAGTTTATGCAAGGTGTGCATACCGAATGCAAGGAGTGTGTGTGAGAGAGTCTTTCGACTTGAAGCTCATAAGAGATAGCATGGAACTTTTGTATGCAGAGGGTGCATATTAAGCGCAAGGAGTGTGTATGCGAAGTTTTAGACTTGGAGAAAACGTTGGAGAAATAATTTGTTTTTTCTCGTAAGACAATGAAGAGGTTAGTTGCAAGGAGTGCACAAGACCAGAAATCAACTAAGTGTCAAAGAAATCCCTTTGAGGAATTCAAAGTTCAAAGGAAGAATAAGTACGGAGGATTTAGCGGGAGAAATCCTTCAGAAGAAGAAATTTTGAAAGCTGGACAAGATCAAGGGCTAAGATCCATCTAGGAGGAGTTGAACCATTTCAGACCGTTAGATATCGGAGAAGTTGCGCATTGGTTAGTCACGAGGATCCTTCGAAAATTCGTAAATCGGAAGATTGAAGTGAAGAGGAGTGAAAACCTCCCAAGCACGAAGTCGTGAAGTGGATCTCGACCGTTGGTAGTGGGAGAGATAAGAACCGTCAATTATCCAGGGAGAATTCAGAATTTGCAATTTGGGAGAAAGGAGGTGAGCTATCACCCAACTTCGCGAAACACGAAGTCCCGAAATGCAAAGTCTTGAAATGCGAAGAGGAGATCTGGACCGTTGGATCGTGGAGGGTCGTGGACCATTGATCTGATGTGAGCGGATTTCAGGAATTGGAAATCAGGAGAAAGGAGGTGAGCTATCATCCAACTTTGCAAAACGTGAAGTCCCGAAGCGCTCGGAGGTTGATCCCTAGGTCATAGTTGGAGGTCACATCAGAAAAAGTCAAGGGAAGGAGATAACACTCACTAGGCTCTCATTTCGGATTTTGGAATTGGGAGAGTCGGGAGTGACTCATATCAAAACACCCGAGGCCCGAGGTTGCAAAGCACCTTTTGGATAGGCGTGTGGTCATAGCTAGTGATCACGTGGAGGAAGCTTGCACTCGGTGCTAATTCGTGTAGGCGAGGTTTCGTAAAAGAACCTGTGGATTTTTTTTGTAAGAGGTTCTAGTAGGGACCCGAAGAACTGTTCCAATTCAGTATCATGAAGATCTTAGACCGGGAGGTCGTGCAACCCTTTGGAGAGAAGGGGGGTCTGCACCAAGTGGTATCAGAGCCTAAAAAATCTAGAAGTTATATTCTGTGGGTTAGGAACAGTTGAAATAATGCCGCCAAGGATACGCGTAGATCCGTCTATAGTAAATTGTGTTGTAGGAAGAGAAATGAAAGAGCTTCACACAAGTTTGGAAGTGATGGAAGCAATGCAAAGGAGAACACTTGCCGTTGGAGATGTCAGTGATGCAGAGAGTGAAGAAATAGAAATTGAAGAAGCTACAGGGGAAGATGCAGGCGAAGAACGCTTCTTGAAAGTTGTTATGAAGTTGGGAGCTAGAGCAAAGATAGATGTCCCAATGTATGAAGGTAACTTGGATGCCGAAGAGCTATTGGACTGGATAAGGTCCATGGACAAGTATTTTGACTATGAAGATGTCGATGGAGGAAAGAAAGTGAGACATGTTGTCACCAGATTAAAGGGACATGCAACACTGTGGTGGGATGAACTGCATGCAGAGAAGAGGAGCAAATGAAAACAAAAGATAAAGAATTGGGATAGAATGGTGGCCAAATTGAAGGCTAAATTCATACCTAAGGATTACCAGATAAATCTATTCAGGAAGTTGCAGAACCTCAGACAGAGGAGTATGACAGTGAAAGAGTACATAGAATAATTTTATAGGCTGAATATTAGGACTGGACAAAGGGAGAAGGATGATGAAAAATTTGCGAGGTATATAAATGGCTTGAGGTATGAAATCCAGGGTGAGATTAGCATGATGACTGTAAGGACAGTGGAAGATGCTTATCATATTGCACTGAAGGTAGAATAAAATTTGGCCAGGAACCAGAGTCATTGAAATAAAAGCAGAGGCTCAAATAGAGGTAAGGGGATTGTCTATGATAAGGCACTGAAAGCTAAGGATGAGAATGATAAATCATATGGTTACTTTGAAAGGGGAGGAAGTTCCCAAAGAAGACCATTTGGTGGGATAAATTCTTTTCCTCGAGGAAGAGGAAGAGGTAGAGGGGGTGGAGTTAAATGTTATGCCTGTGGAAAGACAAGACACATGTCTTGGGAATGCCCCGATAGGAATAAAGAAGGAGGAGGAGAAGCACACATTTCCGAAGCCCATAAGAATGTGGAAGTAGAGGTAGCAGAAGTAGGACAGAACCTTATGACGAGGAAAGTTCTTCTAAAGCCAAAGAAAGAAATAGAAGACCCAGTTCAACGAACAAGGTTGTTCAGGATTGCTTGTAAAACAAATGAAAAAGTTTGCAAGATGATTATAGACAGTGGGAGTACTGATAATTTAGTATCTACAAAAATGGTGGAGAAGTTGGAATTGTAGACAACTGCACACCCAAGCCCGTATAAAGTATCGTGGTTGCAAAAAGGACATCAAGTAATGGTAAGTCAACAATGTAAAGTTGAATTTAAAATAAGAGGTTATAAAGATGAGATTCTGTGTGATGTAATTCCTATGGATGTTTGCCATATTTTGTTGGGGAGACGATGGCAGTTTGATAGGAACGTCATTCATGATGGGAGGAAAAATTCTTACACTCTAGAGAAAAATGGTAGAACCCACATGTTGCTACCAATAGAAGAGAAGAAAAAAAGAAGAAGAATCCAACACAAGAATACTTCTCATGATAGGGAAGGAACTCTTGAAGGAGATAAAGAAAGATCAAGAAATGCAATTTGTTGTAGTGAGGAAGCCAAGAGTTATCCTTACCAATACTTCCACAAATGATTTACCTGAAGAAAACCAGAAATTGTTAGAGAATTTTGCTGACATAGTAGTGGATGAGTTACCTCACTCATTACCACCCATTAGGAGTATCAACCACCATATTGACTTGATTCCAGGAGCTAGTTTACCAAACAAAGCAGCATATAGGTTGACACCTCAAGAGAATGAAGAGGTTAAGAATCAATTTCAGGAGTTGTTGGATAAAGGTTTAGTCAGGGAAAGTCTAAGCCCATGTGCAGTGCCAACTGTATTAAGTCTAAAGAAGGATGGAGGATGGAGAATGTGTACAGATTCCAGAGCCATCAATAAGATTATCATCAAGTATAGGTTCCCTTTACCCAGGATGAATGATTTGATGGATTGTTTGAGTGGAGCAAGCTATTTTTCAAAAATAGACTTGAAGAGTGGATGTCATCAGATAAGAATGAGAGAGGGAGATGAATGAAAGACAACATTCAAGACAAATGAAGGTTTGTTTGAATGGTTAGTCATGACATTTGGATTGAAAAATGATCCAAGCACATTTATGAGGTTGATGAATGAGGTATTGAAAGACTTCATAGGTAAATTTTTCATTGTATATCTGGATGATATATTAGTTTTCAACAAAACAAAGGAAGAACATTTAAAGAACTTGACATTAGTGATGAGGAGATTGCAACAGGAAAAGTTGTTAATAAACTTGAAGAAAAGTTCTTTTGTGAAGACAAAACTCATAAATTAGGGTTTTGTGATTTCTTGAAATGAATTGAAGATGGATCTAAAGAAGGTGAAAGCAATCAAAGAATGGTTGTCACCAAGGAGCATATTTGAGGTGAGAAGTTTCCATGGGTTAACAAGTTTTTATAGAAAGTTTATCAAAAAATTTAGTGGTATATGTGCACCCATAATGGGCACTGTGAAAAAGAAACATAAGTCTTTTAATTGGACAAAGGAGGCTGAGAAAAGCTTCAGAGTGTTGAAAACGAAGATAACAAAACAACCAATTCTGGTTCTACCAGATTTTGGAAAAACATTTCAGGTAAGATGTGATGCAAGTGGAATAGCCATTGGAGCAGTCTTGAGTCAAGATAATAGGCCAGTTGCTTATTTCAGTGAGAAGTTGAATGCCACCAAGGAGAAATATTATACATATGATAAGGATTTTTATGCAATGATTCAATCTTTGAAGAAATGGAGACATTATTTAATTCCAAAGGATTTTATCTTGTATAGTGATAATCAAGCTTTGCAATTTATTACTAGGCAAGAGAAGTTGAATCAGAGGCATGCTGAGTGGGTAGAATTCATGCAGAATTTTACTTTTGTCATTAAACATATTTCTGGAAATGCTAATAAATTTTCATATGCTTTGAGCAGGAGAGTTTGGTTATACAAGAATTCCAAGTGAAGGACTTAGGGTTTGAGCACCTTAAGGAAATGTATCAGGAAGATCCAGATTTTAAGGAGGCTTATGAAGCATATGAAAATCCTTTGTTGAGGGATAACAATTTATGGGTAGAATATTTAATCCAGGATGGATTGTTGTTTAAAGGAAGTCAATTGTGCATACCAAGATGCTCAATGAGAGATAATTTGTTGAAAGAGAAACATAGTGGAGGTCTAGCCGGACATTTCGGTCATGAGAAAACATTTGCACAGCTGAATAGTTTGTATTATTCGCCAGGTATGGGAGTAGATGTGAAGAAATTTGTAGACCGATGTATGATTTGTCAACATGAAAAAGGGAAGAGACACAACACTAGTTTGTATCAACAATTGCCTATTCCAGAAAGGCCTTGGGATCCAATTAGTATGGATTTTGTATTGGGATTACCTAGAACCAAGAAGGGAAGTGATTTCATATTTGTTGTGGTCGATAGATTTTCTAAAATGGCACATTTCATACCATGCCATAAAACAAATGATGCTACACACATAGCCAATTTTTTTTTCAGAGAAGTTGTGAGACTACATGGATTACCTAGAAGTATAGTCTCAGACAGGGACACTTAGTTTGTAGGACACTTTTGGAGGACTCTATGGAAGAGGCTGGGAACTAATTTATCTTTCAGTTCAACATATCACCCTCAGACAGATGAACAAACCAAAGTGGTGAACAAGAGTCTGGGAAATTTGTTAAGGAGTTTAGTCACTAAACAAGGTCGTCGGTGGGATCAGATTCTGGCACAGGCAGAATTTGCATTTAACAATTCAATTAATAGGAGCATTGGGAAAATTCCATTTGAGATAGTATATAGAAGACAAGCAAGAGGGATTGCAGAATTGGGAGAATTTAATCAGATGAATTCAGGAGCGTTGGAGCAAAATATTTTTCTACATAAATGTAAAGACTTCATGATCAAGTTAGGAGGCAACTGCAGGATAGTAATCAAAAGTATAAGGATAGGGTTGATCAGAAAAGAAGGGAAGTTCAATTTTAAGTGGGAGATGAAGTTTTATCTCATTTGAGAAAGGAAAGGTTTCCAAGAGGAACATATAATAAGTTAAAGATGAAGAATATAGGACCATGCAAGATCCTTAGAAAATTTGCAGCAAATGCTTATGAGATCGAGTTTCCAAACAATGTTGAGATATCACCAATATTCAACGTTGCAGACCTGTATCCTTATAGCAGCGATGACGCAGGAAAATTAGATGATCAAGAAGAGATTCAGTAGGAAAAAAAGATGCCCACGGTAAAAAAACTTCAGATGGAGAAAAACTGAGAACAGAGAGTTGGAAAGAAAACCAGAAGAAAGATGTATCTTGAATATTTGGTGAAGTGGAAAGATCACCCAGTGGAAGATTCAAGTTGGGTAACGGAACCTGATATTTTGAAGCATGGAAAAACAGTGCAAGAGCTCATGGACAAGAGTCCATGAATATTTTGTCCAGAGGAGTATATGATGCAGGAGCATCACTATCAAATCAAGAAAAGTGAAAGTGGAAGTGAAATTGACACCTCAACACTTTGAAAGAACCAAATCGACTCTTAACCATCTTGGTAGCGGTGTGGAGAGTTTTTGAATTACTCGTTAATTAAATTAGTTGTATGTAAAGTCAGGCCATTGTTTGAACTGACGGATCACTGTAAATCCTTACACGACTGTAAAATATTACAGGTGTAGGATATTAGCCCTTATTAGTCATTAGGTTGCATTTAATTAAGCTGAGTAGGTAACCGCTAGAGTAGAAGGTGATAGAACTTAGATAGAAGGAAGAAGAGTAGGGAAGTGCTCTCGGTCCTTAAGACAAGTTTTTCATTTTGTGTCTGTAAGAGATAACAGCTGTAATCATGTGTTTTTGGAATGAATAGAATAGAGGAGAATTTATCCAATTGTACAGTGTTGATATTGTTTTACAGTTTTACTATTGTTATGAATTTTGTGGATGTATGAGGTTCATGGTGAATGAATGAATTCATGAAGAATTGAATAAGTTTCAATTGTTTTTCTTCTGTAATTTTATGCAAGGAGTGCATACCGAACACAAGTAGTGTGTGCAAGAGAGTCTTTCGACTCAAATCTCATAAGAAATAGCATAGAAATTTTGTATGCAGAGGGTGCATATTAAGCGCAAGGAGTGTGTATGCGAAGTTTTTGACTTGAAGAAAACGTTGGAGAAATAATTCAGTTTTTCTCGTAAGACAGTGAAGAGGTCAGTTGCAAGGAGTGCATAGGACTAGAAATTGACTAAATGTCGAAGAAATCCCTTTGAGGAATTCAAATTTCGAAGGAAGAACAAGTACAGAGGATTTAGCGAGAGAAATCCTTCAGAAGAAGAGATTTTGAAAGTTGGACAAGATCAAGGGTTAAGATCCATCCAGGAGGAGCCAAACCAATTCAGACCATTAGATCTCAGAGAAGTCACACACTGGTTAGTCACGAGGATCCTTCGAAAATTTGCAAATCAGAAGATTGAAGTGAAGAGGAGTGAAAGCCTCCTATTGACGGGTGAAATTGACCGCTTGTCAACTAGAGGAGTGAATCTGGTCCAGGGTTGTCTACTTAACCCAAGCCATTTGGATTGATCCACTCTGACGGGTTTAGCGGCTCCGTTAGCTGATCTAAGTCCTAAGAAAGCAAAAAACAAAACTAAAGAAGATAAAATAACTTAATGAATAACACTCGCTGAAAACTATACAGATCTAATATATATTTACAGTTTACTAACTAATATTTATAACATAAGTCTACTTATTATATGTATAATATATACAAATGACTTTATTTCTAATATATGTGTAACATTTACAAAATATGAATTTTAATCTAAATCCGCGAAAATCGAATATGGATTGATTTATTAAACAACAACAAAGCTATCTTTCAATCTTTTTTGATTTATTTTTTTATAATGTTTATAAACAAGAAATGGAATAACAAACTGTCTAATTGAAAACAAAGATAACAAATAGTAGAATATGTTTAGACTGCAGAAAATTTCTGTATTCATTAAACTAATGAAATAAAACTAACAAACTGACCTGTTATTGCATCCTGTATTCGTCCTGTGTATAGCATCCAATCTCGCTGTCTGATGAGGCAAACCCGCAACATATCCTACAAATGCTTCTTGTAAACGTGAAGCAGTAATGATTGAATCCGAATGATAGAACATATAAGAGATATAGTAACAACAATCTTATAATTTCACAAGTGGCCACATTGAGATAAATCCTGCTATGAAAACTTGTGTATAAATGTTCAACAAATGATGAAGATAAATCTCTTAATCTCAAGTTTGAACAGAATAATTACTGTATGTTAAATATGGGACATAAAACAAGGATAACATATAAAATTTTTTATCATACCAATTTGCAATAAACCACGATAGCTAAAGCAATCATAATCTAATTACAAATCGGAATAATCATGACTTGACTAAAAACACGATATGGAGAAGCTAAAGCTATGACAAATATCATATTCTATTCAAGTCTGTAAATTAGAAATCCATAGTTTTTGCCCCAGGCAGAGATGGTTTCAAGTTTACAAAATAACATACTTATATAGGTTCGAGGAACAAAATGTTTCCTGTTGATAACATCCAATCTGTTCCAAAAAATGTGGGGGATGCAACCTCCCAGATTTTACTTGATACCAAAAACTAACAGCCTAATCTATTTACTAAAAACATAAATATGGTATGGCTGGAAGATCCCAACAGTGCTTCATATCAAGCAAAATCATATTTTATTCAATCAAGAAAAACAAATTAAAAAGTAATCTATGCAAACAAATCGTGCAAAACAAATTAAAAAGTAATCTATGCAAACAAATCATGTATCCTAAATTGAGAAAGACAGAATCATACTAAACTTTTAAAAAGATCATACCTCAAATTAATGGATTCAAACAAATCAAGCAATCTTTGAATTTACTATTGTTGTCGCTGCTTCCACGTTCTTAAAAATAACAGACCCTGTAGTTTTTTGGCATTTGTCTTTGGCTTGAGCTATGGATTAGAGTCTGCTATAGTCCTTTGTTAACGAATCCACCTGGTCTTCCAAAGATTTAAGCCGAGACTGTAGTAAGGGCACATCCGTGTAATACCTGTCGATCCAGGATCGACATTCATTACAGTGCGGCTGTAGAGACTGTGTATTGGCACTGATAGTATTAACAACTGGAGAATCGTCCATTTGACATGTAGGTTCATCACGGAGTTTGATGCCAGGAAAAAGAGGATTGTCCTTTAGACACGGTGGTAGGTTGGTAACATAATCGTAGGGTCTGTCAGGGCAAAGTCCATATGAATATGGATACTCTTCGGCTAAGAACCTTTCAGTTTCCGAATCCGAATCCTCACTTACCTCAATTGTATTTTTTGTGTCTGCACAGGGCTTGGATTTGTTTCGAGCATATCGTGAAACCCAACGAGTGGCCCTTTTACTCTTATAATTAACATCAACGTTGCCTTTAATCTTTTTCCCTGTGGGTTTTTTAACAGTCTTAACACAACTCTTAAGTTACGAATCCGGTTGAGTGTCGGGTTGAGTAGAATCAGGGTAGGTCGAGGGTTCCAAATTAGAGATAGGATCATTGGGCATGAGCAAAGGAGGAGAGATGGTAGGTTTCACAAGGGTTTCTGTGATGACAGGCTTGTCAACCTGTCCCAACTCACTATTACCGAAAGCATTTCGTAACTCAAAAGCATCCCAACAATCGTTGTTTAATTGCAATTGATGTACCATGATAATTTTGATTAAACCATGGTGGAATAAACTAGAATTAGACTTCTGCCTTTTAAACCGCTTTCCCATCTTGTACAAACTTCTAAGCAGAAAGTAGGGCATGTTCAATGAGAAATCGATGAAGCTCATAAGCAATCGCAGGTGATACAAGAAAAGCAACCCAAATCTTCCTTCACAGGTAATGAACTGTTTCACAATAGCTAACAGATCATGCCATCTAGCTTTTAAAGATGAGTCAGGCATACCTCGGTTGCAGCTGGTAATTTTCCTTGAGGTGAACACCAATGACCAGGGGACCTCTTCAACCTTTGCATTCGTGAACCACTTTTTCCCCACAGCTGGTAAACCGATAGCTTGGCTTATAAAATCTTCATCTACCTCAAGCTGCACATCTCCTATCTTTGCTCTGCAACCGTCGAAAGTCAATGCGAACTCTTGGGCAACTCTCAAATTGAAACCCCTAAACTTTTCAATAAACAAACACCAACCGTTTCTTTCTAAGTCGTCTCTGGTGTTGTCATAAGATAACAAGGTTTGGATGCCATTGGGCTCAATCCTCACCACAGGAGCCATGGCTAACAAAGCGAAATCAACATGAAAATCGAAGGTAGGGTTTGATAGAGAAATATAGAGCCATAGTCCCGAGTTTCCTCAATGCAATGCAAAGACAGTTCGAAATGGTAGGCAGGAGCGTTAATCACCATGCGTGGGAAAGAGATCGTGAAGCCCGAGGCCATACAGAGCAATAATATCACATTGTACCTCATATGATACCTTGGGATATGGGTAGTGTAAGGATGTAATCACTTGTATACCATAGAGCGCACACATTCATGACTTGATTACAAGGTAAAAGTTTCAAATAAACATTGTGTTAAAAGAATTTTATGAATCAAACCCCATTAATATTAATCGAATATTGATGAGTGGAAGGTTTTTTACTTATGTAACCAAGGCATGTTTAAGACCAAGGAGTTATAAACTAGGAAAACAATCATGTTCATAGTCAAAGACGACAATTCGATAATAGACCATATGAACAGTTATCCTTTGATCAAAAATCGAAACCAAGTGTGAATTCCAACAGCAAGTTTTCATGCTTACAGTCATGAAAACAAAAATCGAAAGGAAGGTATGTAAAAAGCGACAAGTGATAAGTGTCATTGCTCATGACGAGTAATGCAAATTTAGAGACCCTGTGTAGGCAACTTATAAACAATAGAAATTACATTATTGCTGCCAACAATGGCGACACGCTGGGAGAAGTAGTTATCTCTGCTAAATGAACGAGTTTAGATAGGATAATCAGAAAAAACTTCAAATCGAAAACAACCAAAAAGCTGTATGAACATCATTATCAATTATAAAGCATTCTAGTTTCAGATTACTGTTATTTTAAAGAGACGAAAACTAACAACAATCTTAACAGAAGAGAGTCACAATATTAAAGTTAAAATCTTCAATACTGTTGACAAGGCCACTGCTGCCAGCAGGCGTCTATAGCCTCGACAGGGATGTCATTTAACCCACTCTGATATCTGTATCCTGCCAAGAATTCCAGCTCAGAATGAAGGACATTTAAGGTCAAAAGAATCCATATCTGAGAATTTTCATATACCTGACATTGCTTCGCTGCCAGCGGGCCTGTTCAGTACCCCGACGAAGTTACCTTGGTGTCATGCATGCATCTACCCGCTGCCAGCAGACCTTTTAAGTATCCTGGTGGGTTTACAAGCACTTCCCACAACTCTCTGAAGGTTTATTTAGTTTTAAAGATATTTAATAGAGCGGGGTGACGCTGAAAATCCTGGTTTTTGGACATATCTTAGTAAATTATAGACCTTGAAGAAATTTCTTAGCTATCCTTCATTAAGACCTAAAAATAGTTTGTTAATAAAACCGACTTTCAAGAGCAGGGAGACATCTTTGAGTTGTTCTCTTAAGGAACAGGGACAACGTAAGAAGAATTTTTATGGATGATCGTGAGTAACTTCAGTTACAGATTGAAATCAAGAAATGCTTTTCAAACAACAAGTTATCTTTAACATGGCTGCAAACTTCAGAAAAATATCACAATTGATGCTTAAACAACCTTCAGTAGTCATTTTAGAGGGGAAATGTTTTTGTTCTCTTTGTCTGAACTAGCCCATGATGCAGGCATGTGTGTCTCAAAAAAGAAAGACTGATAAGCATAAAGGAAAAATCAAAACAAACCAGCAAAGAAAAGCAAACAACAAGTAAAACAAAAATATTTACATAGTGTACATGGGAGTGTCATCAGGCGAAGTACCTTTTTAGATCTTGGCCATTCACCAGAAAGGTGTCTAGCTGTCCCTCTAAATTCTGTAATCGGAAGGAACTGGGACCCAATTTCTCAGCAATTAAGAATGGTCCCAACCACAAGTTCTGAAACTTTGTATGCTCTCCTTTTCCCTCATGAGGTTTGTCCCATTTTAGGACAAGGTCACCTACCTCAAAATTTCTGTCAGAGGAAGAATTGGAATCAAACCAGTTTTTAACAATGAGTTGATGTTGATCCAATTTCCATTTTGCTTGAGCCCTCACTTCTTCTAATTTTAACAAAGCGTTAATTCGATTCTCCAAAGAGGGACAGTCCCCTTCCTGTACTTTCTGCGATAGCTGTAGAGATGGAAGGAGGACATGTGGTGGAAGAATCACCTCTCTGCCGTAAACGAGAAAGAAAGGTGAGTTACCCACAACAGTTTTAGGAGTTACTCTATCATCCCAGATTGCGTTTAACAGTGCGTTATGCCAATTTTTATGGTTTTCAGAGACCGTTCTCTTGATAATTTTGATCAGATTTTTATTAGTCGATTTTTCCAAACCGTTGCCTTGGGGGTAATAGCTGGCAGAATACTTTAATTTAATTCCTTTTTCTAGAGCGAAATCACTCATCTCAAGAGACGAAAAATAAGAAGCATTATCAAATACTAGGCATTCAGGGATACCGAAACGAGTAATAATATTTGAATTCAAGAAAGATGTTACCTGGCTGGTATTTACAGCTTTTAATGGGACAGGCTCAGACCACCTGGTGAAGCAATCTGTGGTTGTTATGATATACTTATGTTTTTGTGAGGATGGTGGATTGATTGGGCCTATAATATCTAAACCCCACTGTTGAAAAGGGGAGTCTACTGAAACTGGTTGCAGAGGGAAGGTTGTTTATGTATCTGTTCGGATACTTTTTGACAAATTACACACTTGTGACACAAAGCATGAGTGTCTTTAAAAAGGGTAGGCCAGTAATAACCTGCTCTTAATACTTTATGGGCAGTGGTATCTCCACCAAAATTCCCACCAGCTTCTCCTGCGTGCAATTCCAATAAGACTTTTTTTGCTTCATCTTTCTCAAGGCAGCGCATTAGTACTCCATCAAAATTTTGATGAAACAGAATACCATTAATCAGCTGAAAAGAAACATATTTTAATCTTAGTGCTCTCCTTTTAGTGGGATCAAGGTGACGGGGAGCTGATCCGTGTGTAAGACAAAATTTTATATCATCATACCAGGGACTAGCAGGGTTTTGTGCACAACAGATTTGATTTTGATAGTGTTGTCCTGGATTTAACATATCATTTTCCTCTTGCTGTCCTGCAGCTGAATCAGCGACCAATTTGCATAACCCTTGGCCTCTTACTATTTGTGCTGGGGTGATTTCTATGTCATATTCTTGCAAGGATGTGACCCAGTTTGCTCTTTTTTCGCCTAGTTCTTTCTGTACTAACAGATTTCTGACAGCCGGGTAAGGGACGATGATTTTCGTTATAGATTTCAACAGATAAGATCGGAAGTGCTTTACTGCCTTGAAAACAGCATAGGCTTGTTGATCTACTGTTGGGTAATTAAGTTCCGCCCCCTTGAAGGCTGAGCTCATAAAGACGATTGAGACTTCGTTGTTTTCAACATTCTTTTGAGTTAGGACGACGGAGTATGAACGGTCAGAAGCAAACGTGTAGAGGGTGAAGTCTTGCGAAAAGTCGGGGCTCATTAGAGAAGGAGCGTCTATTATGGCCTTTTTTATTGAATTAAAAGCCTGGATTTCTAAAGGTCCCCAATGGTATTGTACGTCCTTTTTTATTAGGTTTTGTAATGGTCTCACCATTTCTGAAAAGCTGGGGACGAATCTCCTAACAAAGTTTATCTGACCTAAGAAATATTGCATTGATTTTTTTTACAATGGAGGGGAAATTTCGAAATGACTTGAGTTCTTTCAGGGTCGATAATCATCCCTTCGCTCGATACAATGAATCCTAGGAGTTTACCTTGTTCTACTGCGAAGATAGATTTTTTAGGATTCAAAGAAATGTTGTACTTACAACATCGTTGTAGAATGGATCTTAAATGAGCTAGATGATCTTCTTTATTTTTTTAGAAGACAGTGACGTCATCCAGGTAAACTACGACAGATTGATTGATTAAGCCTCAGAAAGCGATGCCCATCACTCTCTAGAAAGTGGCACCGACGTTTATGAGTCCAAAGGGCATCTTTCTATGAGCGTAGGTGCCCCATGGAGTGCGGAAGGTGGTTTTGAGTTAGTCTGGAGGGGACATCAGGACTTGGTTATACCCTGAAAAACCATCCAACAAGGATAATCTTTCAGAACCAGATACCTGTTGAAGGATCTGTTCCATGGGAGGGACAGGGTAGTTGTCTTTATCAGATGCTCGATTAAGATTTTGGAAATCGACACATAGTTGGATTTCACTACTCTTCTTTCTGACAAGGACAAGATTAGAGACCCATTGTGTGTGCCTAACTGGGAAGATTATCTTAACATTCAGGAGTTTGTTTAATTCCTTCTTGATAGTTGGTTCGAGTTTTGGGTGCATTTTCCTTAACTTTTGTTGAAAAGGTTGGGTTTGGGGTTTCATAGGAATAGCGTGTTGTATGATGTTAGGATTAAAGGTTCTTAGGTTGTTGTACATCCAAGCAAAACATCTTTGAATTCCTTAAACAACTTAATAAATGCCACTTTTTCTTGCTCAGAACACCCCACCCCTAAATTAATGCACTGTGGGTTGTCTTTAGTTCCCAAATTTACTTTTTCATGCGTCAAAGAGGAACTATTCGTTTTACAGTTCACTGATTTTCTGAACTTGTCGTGGAGATCATAAAATTTTTCTAATCTAACTACAAATTTTGGGATAGAATTTACCATGTCTGATGAAGATTCTGGAGATCTTGGATCTAGTATTACTGTAAAGTCACGAAGATTTTCATCATGGGTACCTTCGTTGATCACCACGCCCTAGAAAGTTTCTTCCATATGCATAAAACTTATAATCTGTTGATCATCATCGAAGACTCTCCAATTCGTGATGTTGTCTGGGATGGACGGTCTGAAAAACAGTTCAATGAAGAATGCATTCAGAGACAAGCCTTCTGTAGGAAAAATTTTTGAAGCAACGTTAGCTAACAAATCAGCTTCCGAATTATTCAATCTAGGAATCGAATTTATGTTAAATGCGACAAACTTATTCATCAAATTCCATACCTCGGTTTGGTAGATTTTAAGGTGTAGAGATAAACAGTGGATAGAATTTTTTACATGTCTAACCACGATTTCTGAATCACCAAAGACAGTCAAATTTTGAATGTTCAGATCTAACGCTTTTCTGAGGCCTTGCAGGAGTGCCTTGTATTCAGCCGTGTTGTTCGTACATTTGAATTCTAGCTTGCAAGCAATCAGAGTCTTGTTACCTGCTGGATCGATGATCACGCAGCCCGCACCAGCTCCTTCCTTGGATTTTGACCCATCAAAGTAAAGAGACCATATTTGATTGTTGTTGGTTGCATGTGACCACTGGGCAGAAGCTGTTGGTTGTGTATATGTCAAAATTTCAGACTGTTGTTCCAGGTTAGAGATGGTGGAAGTTTTGGCCACGAAATTACTGAAAAAGGTATCCATCCCTTGTATTTCGAGTGAATCACCAGAAAGAGTGAATGGTTCATTGGGATCATTTAAATCAGTCACCGTGAACTTTAGATAACGTTCACGAGTTACCTTGATTTTGTTGGGCTTTCCATTCTCGGGTGGCCACAAGTGAGACCAATCCGTCGTAAAATAGCTGTGTAGCTATTCTGACCAGTCTTTGCTTAAAAACAAACCATAAACTTCTGGGATATCTTCAACAATAATATCAATCACTTGATGAACTTTAGGGTTACACAACAATCTTATAAGCACATTTCTTAATTCGCCTATTACTTTAACACTAGCTCGATCAAGCTGGATAATCTTCAAGTTGGATGGTTGAACTTCGGCATTAATCTTTTGACAAACAGACCAAGGCATTACGTTAGATGATGCACCTAAATCTACCATGCAGTTATGCACATTCCTATTGAAAATTTCAAAGGTTAACAAAAACAAAGGGACATTTCTGCGAGTATTAACAGTGGAAGCTTGTTGCTTTTTACTCGCAGCCTCTGAAACTGGTTTATCTACATTTGTTACATTATTTATAGGAAGGTCTCTTTTATCATGAGGATCAGAAGTAGTTTTGGTGGAGGCCTTCTGAGGAACTTTGGGGTTGTTCTGAACACCTTTGTTACTGCTCGGATTGCCATTTTTGTTGTTCTCTACAATATTTTGTAGCATTTTTTGCAGAAGAAAAGGGAATTTTAATAATTCATAAACAGAAATGTTAGCCCTAAGCTTCTTTAAATATTCGACCAAATCATAATCTAAACTTGGGTTTACTGAATTCTGTTTAGTCTCAATCGATTTAGATTGTTTTGGAGGCAAAGTCGTAATGATTTCAGAAGAATGCTTATTTGTTGTCTTGCTCCTAGTATTGTAAGGATGCACTGTTTCAAAATTAGCTTGAAAAATGCTATCCTAAAAATGTCCAAAAATGTTCGGAGAAGATTCATCTTCTTCTACTGTCTCTTGTTCAGCTACTTCTTCAGGAATCTCGGGAAGAATCAAGTTATCGTGTGCTTCTAGAATCGTTTGAATAGCAAATTGCAGGCTTTCTAGATTTAGGCCTTCAGTATTTGAATTTGGTCGGTTGGTAGGAAAAGGCTTCCTAAAAGGGGGTTTGTAAGGCCCTTTGCTCGAAGAAGCTTCTTCAGCCGTCCTTTTCAAATCTATAACTTGATTGGACAGTTTTTGAACAACTTTTTGTAAGTTTTCTAAATCTGAGCTTTCAGGTTGAGCTTTGTTTTGGGAAGGTCTAGGGAGGATTTCAATTTTCTTTTTGGACGATGAACTAGTCTCTGTCTCGTTGCTAGTAGTATCTTTTAAGCTAAGGATGTCTTTCTCGATCTTACTAGCCTCTTCGAAGGCTTCTAACAATGTGTCTTTCTTGGATCTCTTTACCCAAATGGCTATGCTTTGATGTAAGGCTTTCGTATAATATGCGATAATAAGATTCTCGGCAGGCATTGAATCTATGGGGATTCGGTTCTTTAGTGTCAAGAACCTTTGATTAAAGTCTTTGATCTTTTCTTTGGGGTTCATTCTTAAACTAGAAAGCTCCATGACTAAAACTTCAGGAGACTTGTCGTCTCCAAACTTCTCAAGAAAACAGGATTCAAATTTCTCCCATGACACGATGGTGTGGGGCTGTTGGGCAAAGTACCAGGTAGAGGCATTGCCCTCAAAGGTGTAGGGAAACAATCTACAGACTATGTCTTCGTGCTCGACACTACGGAGTCTAATGGCTAACATAAACTTTTTGATGTGATCTTCAGCGATCTGTTTAGAGTCCGGGTCAAATTTAGGGAGCCATTTTTCCGGGTGTTTGGGTAAAGGATGTTGAGGCCCAGGTATGGCCACTACATCTTGGTTGAGCCAGGGTATGGTGGGATTGTTCGGGTAGGCCATAGGTGTGGGTGGTGTCGAAGGCTGGGATGAGGAACTGCCTTCGTCAGAGGATTCTTCTCCAGAAGAAGAAGGAGATGAAGGAGGTGGTGATGGTGGTATACCAGATCCTCCTGCTACAGGAGTGAGGATTGGATCTGTAGGGTTTAAAGTAAGGACAGTGCCTCCAAGTTGTTCTCTGATATCAGAGAAGTCTAATGGTTGGTTCAGAGGTTGGTTTGGTTTTCTTATACGAGCTAATGCATTGTGCATTCGTATGAGAGATTGGTGAACAATCTCTTATATGTCACCACCCGTAGGATTTGGAGTTACTGGTTCAACTGTGATCCGTAGATCGTCGTTTGATGTGGTTGTTGTTTGAGGGAAAATGTTGTCGTTTGAATGACTTCTAGTCACTATAGGTGAGCAGGCAGGTGGTGGAGGAGTCTTACGACCTCCTCATTCCATCAATGGTTTTTAGGCCCTCCTTCTAGCACCATTTGTTGACGGGCGAAATTGACCGCTCGTCAGCTGGAGGAGTGAATCCGGTCCGGGGTTGTCTACTTAACCCAAGCTATTTGGATTGATCCACTTCGACGGGTTTTGCAGCTCCATTAGCCGATCTTAGTCCTAAGGAAGTGAAAAACAAAACTAAAGAAGATAAAATCACTGAATGAACAACACTCGCTGAAAACTATATATGGATCTAATATATATTTACAATTTACTAACTAATATTTATAACATAAGTCTACTTATTATATGTATAATATATACAAATGACTTTATTTCTAATATATGTGTAACATTTACAAAATACGAATTTTAATCTAAATCCGCGAAAATCGAATATGGATTGATTTATTAAACAACAACAAAGCTATCTTTCAATCTTTTTTGATTTATTTTTTTATAATGTTTATAAACAAGAAATGGAATAACAAACTGTCTAATTGAAAATAGAGATAACAAATAGTAGAATATGTTTAGATTGTTGCAGGAAATTTCTGTATTCATTAAACTAATGAAATAAAAATAACAAACTGACTTGTTATCGCATCCCGTATTCGTCCTGTGTATAACATCCAATCTCGTTGTCTGATGAGGCAAACCCGCAACAGATCCTACAAATGCTTCTCGTAAACGTGAAGCAGTAATGATTGAATCCGAATGATAGAACATATAAGAGATATAGTAACAACAATCTTATAATTTCACAAGTGGCCACATTGAGATAAATCATGCTGTGAAAACTTGTGTATAAATGTTCAACAAATGATGAAGATAAATCTCTTAATCTCAATTTTGAACAGAATAATTACTGTATGTTAAATATGGGACATAAAACAAGGATAACATATAAATTTTTTTATCATACCAATCTACAATAAACCACGATATCTAAAGCAATCATAATCTAATTACAAATCGGAATAATCATGACTTGAATAAAAACACGATATGGAGAAGTTAAAGTTGTGACAAATATCATATTCTATTCAAGTCTATAAATTAGAAATCCATAGTTTTTGCCCCAGGCAGAGATGATTTCAAGTTTACAAAACAACATACTTATATAGGTTCCAGGAACAAAATGTTTCCTGTTGATAACATCCAATCTGTTCCAAAAAATGTGGGGGATGCAACCTCCCAGATTTTATTTGATACCAAAAACTAACAGCCTAATCTATTTACTAAAAACATAAAGATGGTATGGTTGGAAGATCCCAACAATGCTTCATATCTCTTTGAAAATCATGAGTTCTTGAAAACAAATAAAAATAAAAAGATTTCAGATGTATTT
>ML800596.1:199726-230644 GCA_009831015.1 Picea engelmannii
ACTTTATCTGCAACATGTTGACTACCCTCCAGTAATTAACAAGAAAAGTTAAAAGAGGAGAAATACTTAAAGCTCATAATCAGCATCCTTTAATCCACATAACTTCTCTATCAGTATATCTTAATATCTGAATCTAACTGAATGTAGAGTACATGATTGTCAATGAATGGATATCTGCATATTGGTGATATAAGGTTGATAAAGTTAAAAAGGATTAATTGTCTATGCTACTGATTCACCCCCCCCCCTCTCAGTAGCACGGTGTGTTCAACAAAAAGGATACTGGAGATATAACCCATCTCTTCATACATTGCACATTTACAAAAGCAACTTGGGAAAAAATACAAAATGGTTAAAAGATAAAAAAAGACTGGGAAGGGAATACACTATCAGAATGTTTCAAAGACTKGACAACGGACAAGTCGGTCCTCTCTATTTTGGATGCTCTCATATGGTGGTATATATGGTTAGAGAGGAATTCAACCATTTTCGAGGAAAAAGCTCCATCAATTCTATCAGTGGTCACTAAGACACTTTGCTCACTGAAAAGACGCACGACCTCACAAAAACTAATCCCTTTACGATCATGTTTGATTTCTCAACACTATGATACTACTGTAGCTTGTTTTGATGGGGTAGCACAAGCGGATGGCAAACATTGTGGAGCGAGAGGGGTTTTCAAAACTCTTGATTTATCAGTTTATTGATGGTTTTTCAACTGTGGGGAAGGCACCAATACAAGGGCAGAGCTTCTGGAAGTTTGGGCAACATTAATGTTGGAAAAACATTTGTCTTTCCACAAACTCCAGGTTATGGGAGATTCAAAAGTAGTTATAGATTAGATAAACAAAAGAGTTAGACTGCGGGCTAGTACAATTGAAGGATGGAATCCCATAATCAAGGATTTAATAAATAACTTTCAAGAAATCAGTTTTGAGCACATTTTCAGAGAATATAATAAGGTGGCGGATGTCCTCTCCAAGCAGTCTTTACATGAGCCTAAAGCAAGAATCACTTTTTACATGTGGGTTAATGGAACTGAAGGTTCCAAGAGACACCTAAGTCTTTTCTAGCAGTAGTCCATAGTTGTCTCTACTTTGGAGAAGGATACCCATTATGATTTTCCTTTCAGTTTTTGTGAAAAAATATATTAGACAGATGGAAACACTGTTGGTTTAGTATATATTTTAGGATACTTATTTTTGACTCAAGGGTCGTATTGATGCAGGAGCATTGCTATCAAATCAAGAAAAGTGAAAGTGGAAGCGAAATTGACACCTCAACACTTTGAAAGAACCAAACTGACTCTTAACCAGCTTGGTAGCGGTGTGGAGATTTTTTGAATTACTCATTAATTAAATTAGTTGTATGTAAAGTCGGGGCATCGTTTGAACTAACGGATAATTTTAAATCCTTACACAAGTGCAAAATATTACAGGTGTAGGATATTAGCCCTTATTAGTCATTACGTTTCATTTAATTAAGCCAAGTAGGTAACTGCTAGAGTAGAAGGTGATAGAACTTAGATAGAAGGAAGAAGAGCAAGGAAGTGCTCTCGGTCCTTAAGATACGTTTTTCATTTTGTGTCTATAAGAGATAACAATTGTAATCATGTGTTTTTGGAATGAATAGAACATAGGAGAATTTATCCAATTGTATAGTGTTGATACTATTTTACAGTTTTACTGTTGTTATGAGTTTTGTGGATGTATGAGGTTCATGGTGAATGAATGAATTCATGAAGAATTGAATAAGTTTCAATTATTTCTCTTCTATAAGTTTATTCAATGTGTGCATACTGAATGCAAGGAGTGCATGTGAGAGAGTCTTTCGACTCGAAGCTCATAAGAGATAGCGTGAAACTTTTGTAAGCAGAGAGTGCATATTAAGCGCAAGGAGTGCGTATGCAAAGTTTTTGACTTGGAGAAAACGTTGGAGAAATAATTTAGTTTTTCTCATAAGACAGTGAAGAGGTCAGTTGCAAGGAGTGCACAAGACCAGAAATTGACTAAGTGTCGAAGAAATCCCTTCAAGGAATTCAAAGTTTGAAGGAAGAACAAGTACGAAGGATTTAGCGGGAGAAATCCTTCAGAAGAAGAAATTTTGAAAGCTGGACAAGATAAAGGGTTAAGATCTATCCAGGAGGAGCCAAACCATTTCAAATTGTTAGATATCAGAGAAGTTGCACACTAGTTAGTCGCGAGGATCCTTCAGAAATTCGCAAATCGGAAGATTGAAGTGAAGAGGAGTGAAAAACTCCCAAGCACGAAGTCGTGAAGTGGATCTCGACCATTGGTTGCAGGAGAGATAAGGACCATCAATTATCCAGGGAGAATTCAGAATTTGCGATTCAGGAGAAAGGAGGTGAGCTATCACCCAACTTCGCGAAACGCAAAGTCCTGAAACGCAAAGAGGAGATCTGGATTGTTGGATCGAGGAGGGTCGTGGACCGTTGATCTGACGCGAGTGGATTTCAGGAATTGGAAATCGGGAGAAAGGAGGTGAGCTATCATCCAAATTTGTGAACCGTGAAGTCCCGAAGTGCTCGAAGGTTGAGCCCCAGGTCATAGTTGGAGGTCACATCAGCGGAATTCAAGGGAAGGAGATAGCGCTCACTAGGCTCTCATTTTGGATTTCGGAATCGGGAGAGTCGGGAGTGACTCATATCAAAACACCTGAGGCCCGAGGTTGCAAAGTACCTTTTGGATAGGCGTGTGGTCATAGCTAGTGATCACATGGAGGAAGCTTGTGCCTAGTGCTAATTCGCGTAGGTGAGGTTTTGTAAAAGAACCTGTGGATTTGTTTCGTAAGAGGTTCCAGTAGGGACCCAAAGAACTGTTCCAGTTCAGTATCATGAAGATCTTAGACCGGGAGGTCGCGCAGCCCTTTGGAGAGAAGGGGGGTCTACACCAAGTGGTATCAGAGCCTAAAAAATCTCAAAGTTGTATTTTGTGTGTTAGGAACAGTTGAAATAATGCCGCCAAGGATACGCTTAGATTCGTCTATAGTAAATCGTGTTGTAGGAAGAGAAATGAGAGAGCTTCATGCAATTTTGGAAGCGATGGAAGAAATGCAAAAGAGAAAACTTGTCGCTGGAGACGTCAGTGATGCAGAGAGTGAATAAATAGAAGTTGAAGAAGCTACAGGGGAAGATGCAGGCGAAGAATGCTTCTTGAAAGTTGTTGTGAAGTTGGGAGCTAGAGAAAAGATAGACGTCCCAATGTATGAAGGTAACTTGGATGCCGAAGAGCTATTGGAATGGAAAAGGTCCATGGACAAGTATTTCGACTATGAATATGTCAATGGAGGAAAGAAAGTGAGACATGTTGTCACCAGATTAAAGGGACATGCAACACTGTGGTGGGATGAACTACATGTAGAGAGGAGGAGCAAAGGAAAACAAAAGATAAAGAAGTGGGATAGAATGGTGGCCAAATTGAAGGCTAAATTCATATCTAAGGATTACCAGATAAATCTGTTCAGGAAGTTGCGGAACCTCAGACAGAGGAGTATGACAGTGAAAGAGTACATAGAAGAATTTTATAGGTTGAATATTAGGACTGGACAAAGGGAGAAGGATGATGAAAAAATTGGGAGGTATATAAATGGCTTGAGGTATGAAATCCAGGATGAGATTAGCATGATGACCGTAATGACAGTGGAAGATGTTTATCAGATTGTACTGAAGGCAGAAGAAAATTTGGCTAGGAACTAGAGTCATAGAAACAAAAGTAGAGGCTCAAATAGAGGTAAGGGTATTGTCTATGATAAGGCACTGAAAACTAAGGATGAGAATGATAAATCATATGGTTACTTTGAAAGGGGAGGAATTTCCCAAAGAAGACCATTTGGTGGGATAAATTCTTTTCCTCGAGGAAGAGGAAGAGGTATAGGAGATGGAGTTAAATGTTATGCCTATGGAAAGACAAGACACATGTCTTGGGAATGCCCAAAGAGGAATAAAGAAGCAGAAGAAGAAGCACACATTTTCGAAGCCCAGAAGAATGTGGAAGTAGAGGCAGTAGAAGTAGGACATAACCTTATGATGAGGAAAGTTCTTCTAAAGCCATAGAAAGAAATAGAAGACCCAGTTCAACGAATGAGGTTGTTCAGGACTGCTTGTAAAACAAATGACAAAGTTTGCAAGATGATTATAGACAGTGGGAGTACTGATAATTTAGTATCTACAAAAATGGTGGAGAAGTTGGAGATGTAGACAACTGCACACCCAAGCCCGTATAAAGTATTGTGGTTGCAAAAAGGACATCAAGTAATGGTAAGTCAACAATTTAAAGTTGAATTAAAATAAGAGGTTATAAAGATGAGATTTTGTGTGATGTAATTCCTATGGAAGTTTTCCATATTTTGTTGGGGAGACCATGGCAGTTTGATAGGAATGTCATTCATGATGGGAGGAAAAATACTTACACCCTAGAGAAAAATGGTAGAACCCACATGTTGCTACCAATAGAAGAGAAGAAAAAAAAAAAGAAGAATCCAACACAAGAATACTTCTCATGAGAGGGAAGGAACTCTTGAAGGAGATCAAGAAAGATCAAGAAATGCAATTCGTTGTAGTGAGGAAGCCAAGAGTTATCCTTAACAATACTTCCACAGATGATTTACCTGAAGAAATCCAGGAATTGTTAGAGAATTTTGCTTACATAGTAGTGGATGAGTTACCTCACTCATTAACACCCATTAGGAGTATCAACCACCATATCGACTTGATTCTAGGAGCCAATTTACCAAACAAAGCAGCGTATAGGTTGACACCTCGAGAGAATGAAGAGGTTAAGAATCAATTTCAAGAGTTGTTGGATAAAGGTTTAGTCATGGAAAGTCTAATCCCATTTGCAGTGCCAACTGTATTAAGTCCAAAGAAGGATGGAGGATGGAGAATGTGTACAGATTCCAAATCCATCAATAAGATTACCATTAGGTATAGGTTCCCTTTACCCAGGATGAATGATTTGATGGATTGTTTGAGTGGAGCAAGCTATTTTTCAAAAATAGACTTGAAGAGTGGATATCATCAGATAAAAATGAGAGAGGGAGATGAATGAAAGACAACATTCAAGACCAATGAAGGTTTGTTTGAATGGCTAGTCATGCCATTTGGATTGAAAAATGATCCAAGCACATTTATGAGGTTGATGAATGAGGTATTGAAAGACTTCATAGGTAAATTTTTCATTGTATATCTGGATGATATATTAGTTTTCAACAAAACAAAGGAAGAACATTTAAAGAACTTGACATTAGTGATGAGGATATTGCAACAGGAAAAGTTGTTAATAAACTTGACGAAAAGTTCTTTTGTGAAGACAAAACTCATAAATTTGGGTTTTGTGATTTCTTCAAATGAATTGAAGATGGATCCAGAGAAGGTGAGAGCAATCAAGAATGGTCGTCACCAAGGAGCATATTTGAGGTGAGAAGTTTCCATGGGTTAGCAAGTTTTTATAGAAAGTTTATCAGAAATGTTAGTGGTATATGTGCACCCATAATGGACACTATGAAAAAGAAACATAAGTCTTTTAATTGGACAGAGGAGGATGAGAAAAGCTTCAGAGTGTTGAAAACGAAGATAACAAAACAACCAATTCTGGTTTTACCAGATTTTGGAAAAACATTTCAGGTAAGATGTGATGCAAGTGGAATAGCCATTAGAGTAGTCTTGAGTCAAGATAATAGGCCAGTTCCTTATTTCAGTGAGAAGTTGAATGCCGCCAAGGAGAAATATTCTACATATGACAAGGAGTTTTATGCAGTGATTCAATCTTTGAAGAAATGGAGACATTATTTAATTCCAAAGGAGTTTGTCTTGTATAGTGATAATCAATCTTTGTAATTTATTACTAGGCAAGAGAAGTTGAATCAGAGGCATGCTAAGTGGGTAGAATTCATGCAGAATTTTACTTTTGTCATTAAACATATTTCTGGAAATGCTAATAATTTTGCAGATGCTTTGAGCAGGAAGAGTTTGGTTATACAAGAATTCCAAGTGAAGACCTTAGGGTTTGAGCACCTTAAGGAAATGTATCAGGAAGATCCAGATTTTAAGGAGGCTTATGAAGCATATGAAAATCCTTTGTTGAGGGATAACAATTTATGGGCAGAATATTTAATCCACGATGGATTGTTGTTTAAAGGAAGTCAATTGTTCATACCAAGATGCTAAATGGAAGATAATTTGTTGAAAGAAAAACATAGTGGAGGTCTAGCCGGACATTTCAGTCATGACAAAACATTTGCGCAGTTGAATAGTTTGTATTATTCACCAGGTATGGGGGCAGATGTGAATAAATTTGTAGACCGATGTAAGATTTGTCAACATGCAAAAGGAAAGAGACACACCATTGGTTTGTATCAGTGATTGCCTATTCCAGAAAGGCCTTGGGATCCAATTAGTATGGATTTTGTATTGGGATTACCTAGAACCCAGAAGGGAAGTGATTCCATATTTGTTGTGTTCGATAGATTTTCTAAAATGGCACATTTCATACCATGCCATAAAACAAATGATGCTACACACATAGCCAATTTGTTTTTCAGATAAGTTGTGAGACTACATTGATTACCTAGAAGTATAGTCTCAGACAGGGACACTTAGTTTCTAGGACACTTTTGGAGGACTCTATGGAAGAGGCTGGGAACTAATTTATCTTTTAGTTCAACATATCACCCTCAGACAGATGAACAAACCGAAGTGGTGAACAAGAGTCTGGGAAATTTGTTAAGGAGTTTAGTCACTGAACAAGGTCATCAGTGGGATCAGATTCTGGCACAGGCAGAATTTGCATTTAACAATTCAGTTAATAGGAGCATTGGGAAAAATCCATTTGAGATAGTATATGGAAGACAACCAAGAGGGATTGCAGAATTGAGAGAAATTAATCAGATGAATTCAGGAGCACTGGAGAAAAATATTTTTCTACATAAATGCAAGGACTTCATGATCAAGTTAGGAGGCAACTGCAGGATAGTAATCAAAAGTATAAGGACAGGGTTTATCAGAAAAGAAGGGAAGTTCAATTTGTAGTGGGAGATGAAGTTTTAGCTCATTTGAGAAAGGAAAGGTTTCCAAGTGGAACATATAATAAGTTAAAGATGAAGAATATAGGACCATGCAAGATCCTTAGAAAATTTGTAGCAAATGCTTATGAGATCGAGTTTCCAGACAATGTTGGGATATCATCGATATTCAACATTGCAGACCTGTATCCTTATAGCAGCAATGACACAGGAAAATTAGATGATCAGGAAGAGATTCAGTGGGAAAAAAAGATGCCCATGGTAAAAAAAACTTCAGATGGAGAAAATCTTAGAACAAAGAGTTGGAAATAAAACCAGAAGAAAGATGTATCATGAATATTTGGTGAAGTGGAAAGATCACCCAGTGGAAGATTCAAGTTGGGTAACGAAACCTAATATTTTGAAGCATGGAAAAACAATGCAAGAGCCCATGGACAAGAGTCCATGAATATTATGTCTAGAGGAGTATATGATGCAGAAGCATCGCTATCAAATCAAGAAAAGTGAAAGTGGAAGCGAAATTGACACCTCAACACTTTGAAAGAACCAAATTGACTCTTAACCAGCTTGGTAGCAGTGTGGAGAGTTTTTGAATTACTCGTTAATTAAATTAGTTGTATGTAAAGTCAGGCCACTGTTTGAACTGGCGGATCACTGTAAAATATTACAGGTGTAGGATATTCGCCCTTATTAGTCATTAGGTTGCATTTAATTAAGTTGAGTAGGTAACCGCTAGAGTAGAAGGTGATAGAACTTAGATAGAAGGAAGAAGAGCAGGGAAGTGCTCTCGGTCCTTAAGAAAAGTTTTTCATTTTGTGTCTGTAAGAGATAACTGTTGTAATCATGTGTTTTTGGAATGAATAGAATAGAGGAGAATTTATCCAATTGTACAGTGTTGATACTGTTTTACAATTTTACTATTGTTATGAATTTTGTGGATGTATGAGGTTCATGGTGAATGAATGAATTCATGAAGAATTGAATAAGTTTCAATTGTTTCTCTTCTGTAAGTTTATGCAAGGAGTGCATACCGAACACAAGTAGTGTGTGAGAGAGAGTCTTTTGACTCAAAGCTCATAAGAGATAGCGTGGAAATTTTGTATGCAGAGGGTGCATATTAAGCGCAAGGAGTGCGTATGCGAAGTCTTTAACTTGGAGAAGACGTTGGAGAAATAATTCGGTTTTTCTCATAATATAGTGAAGAGGTCAGTTGCAAGGAGTGCATAGGACCAGAAATCTACTAAGTGTCGAAGAAATCCCTTTGAGGAATTCAAAGTTCGAAGGAAGAACAAGTACAGAGGATTTAGCAAGAGAAATCCTTCAGAAGAGGAAATTTTGAAAGTTGGACAAGATCAAGGGTTAAGATCCATCCAAGAGGAGCCGAACCAATTCAGACCATTAGATCTCGGAGAAGTCACACATTGGTTAGTCGCGAGGATCCTTCGGAAATTCGTAAATCAGAAAATTGAAGTGAAGAGGAGTGAAAACCTCTGAAGAATGATGTCGTGAAGTGGATCTCAAACATTGGTTGCAAGAGAGATAAGGACCGTCGATTATCCATGGAGAATTCAGAATTCGCGATTCGGGAGAAAGGAGGTGAGCTATCACCCAACTTCTCAAAACACAAAGTCCCGAAATGCAAAGAGGAGATCTGGACCATTGGATCATGGAGGGTCGTGGACCATTGATCTAACGCGAGTGGATTTCAGGAATTGAAAATCCGGAGAAAGGAGGTGAGCTATCATCCAACTTCGTGAAATGCGAAGTCCCGAAGCGCTCGAAGGTTGAGCCCCAGGTCATAGTTGGAGGTCACATTAGCAAAATTCAAGGGAAGGAGCTAGCACTTGCTAGGCTCTCATTTTGGATTTCAGAATCAGGAGAGTCGGGAGTGACTCATATCAAAACACCCGAGGCTCGAGGTCACGAAGCGCCTTTTGGATAGGCGTGTGGTCATAGCCAGTGATCACGTGGAGGAAGCTTGCACCCGGTGCTAATTCGTGTAGGCGAGGTTTTAGAAAAGAATCTATGGATTTGTTTCATAAGAGGTTCCAGCAGGGACGCGAAGAACTGTTCCAGTTCAGTATCGTGAAGATCCTAGACTGGCAAGTCGCATAGCCCTTTAGAGAGGAGGGTCTACACCACATAGACATGTAAGGATTTATATCCGAAAATTACTTTTTGAATCTTTCAGATACTATTTGGATAGTTTATATTATCTCTTGATTTACGATATGGACAAGAAGATGTAAACAAATTATATTTACTAATATAATTGAGAAAATTTTCTATTGGAAAAAAAAAATTCTCCCTTATGTGACGCTTATGTTATAATATTCCTCAAGAGTACATTCCTAGTGTGTGGACATTTCCTCATAAGGACCATAGATGGTGCTTATTATTTTATGTCAAGAATGTCCATGTGATAGACATATTTGCATTCAAAGAAATTATCCTATAATTAAAATAAAAAAAATTGAAATATAATTCAAAACTTTAAATTTGCATAAACGATAATGTGGAAAGAAAAACTCAAAAGTGTAAACATCGTATTTAGGAGATAAGATCAACATTGCAAATAGATAAAATCTAATCTACAAATATTTTCATGAATGTAGCAAACAACAAGTTCTATGCTCTCATCCATGCATAAGAAAAATAAAGTTGTGTCCTCAAGGGACTCGATAAATTATCACAAACCTTAGGTAAATTTTCAGACTCCACACATGCAAGAATACAAAACTCTAACTAGTGCCCCACCCTCATCTAGTCAAAATTGACAAGAAGGAAGGGTGATTGTAAACCTATGTAGTAATAATAGCCTCAAAGGTGGCACCTCACATACGAAGAAATCTCTCCTAGTGGAGCTCATGGGGATGCCTATAATAGCTCTTACACCTTTTTCTATGAAATGAATTTGTCATAACTACATTATAATTGTGTAAGAGGAATCTGACATAAAGTTGTCATTGTTGTGTAAGAGGAATTTGTCATAATTGTTATAAGTGTAAGGACTTTGTCATAAGGGTGTAAGGGAATCTCTCCCATGTGGCACACCCATGCTAGAAGGAGTTCTCTCCAACACTCACGAATTCTCCTTCACTAGTGCACAATCTTCCTAGGAGAACAACTGAAAGCAACCCAAAACTAATAGTCCCTCTTTGCAATGAAAGTGTTCTCCACTAGACCGAGCTTCTCTCTAAAAATATGAAACTTCCCCTTTGCTAGGGGTTTCATTAGAATGTCAACAACCCACAAATCAATCAGAACATAGTTAAGAACATCAAATCCATTATATACTCCATATCCAAGGAAATAGTATCGTATATCTATGTGCTTGGAGAGATCATGAAACATTGGATTCTTGGAAAGATTGATGCAATTTTGACTGTGACAATACACCACAATGAAAAACATCCTATTAGTCAGATTTAAAATCAACTTTAGAATCCAAATGACCTCAAAACAAGTAGATGGCATTGCTATATACTATGCTTTCGGTGAACTAAGTGCAATTGTCCATTGCTTCCCATTGAGTCAGGAAATCATAACTAGTCCCAAGTTGAAGCAGTGACTTAAAGTACTTTTCCTTATGCTTGCATATCCTACCTAATCTAAATCTACAAATCCATGTTGGAGGAGCTATGCATCTCCCATATACTTCATGCCATAATGAACTGCACCCTTCAAATATATGACCACATGCTTGGGATATTTCTAATGAATATGTCAAGGTTCAACAATGAACTAGCTCAAAGTCTTCACTACAAAATAAACATCATGTCTAGTATTCATAAGATACATAAGGGAACCATTTCTTTGTCTATAGAAAGATGGACATACCAAATCAAAATCTAAATAAGTAAATAACTTCAAAATTGGCACCATAGGCGTTCTTTTTGTGACTCAAGGAAAAGACCCTCTAGTGGAGGTTTTTGCGGACGCCCCTATAAAAATAGCCCAAAAATCCATTTATAGTGGAGGATACTAGTAGAGGCGAGTGGGCAGAGGTTTTAGCGGATGTTTTTTTATGATGCGTTTATAAATACATAACACACTGGTGCATTTTATACAACAGAGACACTGGTTCCCTCAAAACTAGTGCAATGTAGTAGGGTTATGTCAAACAAAAAATAAACTATGGTGCACTACTTCAATAATGACACACAGTTGCTCTCAAAAAGTTGCGCACCATGGCAGGGTTATTTTTAAAATTTTTATATACGTCGGTGCACTACTTAAACAATTGCACTGGTGCAAACTATTGCTCCCAAACAATGGCACACCGTGGTAAGGTTTTTGAAAAAAATATACTCCAGCGTGTTACACAAATAATGACACACTGGTGTAGCTAATTTTTTTTTCGCACCGTACAAGGATTAAACTAAAAAAAATTACCGGTCGTAAAATTTATTTTTACCCTTTTTAGTGCTATATAGCTCTTAAGCACTGGTCCAACTTTTTCCTCTCTGAAGCACCCTGCACCAGTGCAACTTTTACCTCTCTGAAGTGCCCTTAAAGACTCAAGTATTTGGTGAACTCCCAACTAACAAAATGTCTAACAAAATTCTGATCTATATTAGTTGGTAATTCACAATTGTATGTGATTATGATGACAATTTGAGTTCCTATGTCCATGTTGTCCACGATGGGAATTTTTCTCCATGGGTAACTACTATCGTTTGGATCACCCTTCCCATATTTCCATTATGATCATCAATGATTATAACCTTGTGTTATCTCACCATCAATGATCATAACCTTGAATGATCATCAATGATCATAACCTACATGATCTCACCGTCAATGATCATAAGTGTCTCTCAAAATCCTAATCTATAATCATTGCCCATTTATAATATAGTTGGGAGTTCACCAAATCCTTGAGTCTACAACATACTCACTCTAGAAAAATTCTAGTCTATATTACTGGAAATTTCTAATCTATAATAGTTGCTAATTCACAATTGTGTGTAATAATGATGACTATGCTATTTTAATATAATTTAAGATGAATATGTTATTTTATGTGCAAATAAAAATTCTGATAACTTTTAAAGCATAAGGGTGCGTATATTTAAACGAAAACACAATGGTGCGTATATAACACTACAATGCATTGGGGCGTTGCATTAATAACCGCACCATGACATGGTTAAATAAAAAAAATTATGCACCATTGTAGGATTATTTCAAAAAATATACTCTTGTACGCTTCATGGTATACAAACACATCAGTGCACACACATGCTCTAAACATGCACACCATGTTAGGGTTATTTTAAAAACAAACACAATCTGGTACGCTTCTTAACAACGGACGCATTAGTGGATCTAATAATAGAGTGCACCATGACATGGTTAAATAAAAACATTTACTTACTATTCTAGGATTATTTCAAAAAAAATACGTCGGTGCGCTCTGTAGTATACCGTTGCACTAATGCGCACCGTGTTAGGGTTATTTAAAAAAAAAAATATGATGCGCTATGTAACACAGGACACATTGATGCGTCTAATAATCAATTAGACCGTGACAGGATTAAAAAAAATTATGCACCATTGTAGGATTATTTAAAAAATATACGCATGTGCACTCCGTAGTAAACGTATGTCTCGGTGCACACCAGTGCTCTAAACGGGTGCACCATGTTAGGTTTATTTGTAAAAAAATATTATCTGGTGCGATACATAAATATGGTCACACAATTGCATTTATTCATTGAGCGCACCAGAACAGGGTTTAAATAAAAAATAAATTAATGGTCATAAAATTCATTTTTACCATTTTCAGTGTTGTAGAGCTCAAAAGCACCAGTGCAACCTTTGCCTCTTTGAAGTTCCCTACCATCGATGCTTCCCTTGCTTGCTTTCCTTCTGTCTATTGCTCTATGCATGGATTTCGAGTCTTGCCAAACGGTGGGCAAATTTGGTTTTTTTTACTATGTGACAACCATGCCTCCCCGACAAAAAAATGTCCAGGCAATGTCTTTGTTTCTTTATAACTAAAGTTTTTGGCGGATTAAAATTTAAAATTGAGTTAATTTTTCACTATTAAAAAAAAATAAAAAAATTATATGCAGTGCGTTCGAGTCGTTTGGCTCGCACCGCTGACGGAACCCTGTAAATTTATATGGTGCACCGCAACAAAATGTTACATTTTGTGGTGGTGCGTTGGTAAACATGAACACACCGATGCTTCCGTTTAATGATGCACCACGTAAAATAATACAACTAATTGAGCGGTGTGTCTAAGTACCACTAATGTACCAGGGCATTAAGGTACATGACACATTGCGTGAATAAGATATATTATTTTACGCGGTGCATTGGTAAACTTGCATATCGGTGCGTTAATGTTTAAAAAAACATTGTCGTAAAAATGTGGCATCGTGTTTCAGTGCACCCTGTAAATTTTCGGGGTGCACTGTCAACAGTGCGATCCGAACAATTTGAATGCACTACCTAAAATAATTAGAACAAAAATATCAAAGTTCTGTAACTGTCAATTTTAAAAAATTAGTGGGGTGATATGCATCGGTTCCTAAAACGCACCAGTGGATGTAGTGCATGTATATACACCGCCTTAACTATTTTTTATTTTTTTTACAGTGTGTTAGGATTTTAATTTGTTTTTATTTTAAGTGGTGCGTAGGATAACTGTAATGCATTGGTGCATGGGATAACCTGAACGCGTCGGTGTGGTGAGGTTATACAACACGCCACATAACATAAAATGAAATTTTTTATACGGTGTGTTATGTTACTCTAGCGTACCATGAATGGTGCTCACAAGTCATGGATGCACAGTGAGCAGTGCTTGACTATTTTTAGGGCGCACCAATGATGAAATTTACTTATTTTTTGACGAAATTTATTTTTCTGTATTTATAAATAAATTTCTCATTTAGTAGATTTGTTTTATGTTTTATGTTTTATGTTTTATGTATGAGTGACTTTGATGTATTTCATATGTTATTCATGCATAGACATGAGCGGAGAGAGAAACATCAGCAGTAGGAGCAAAGGGTTGACCTGTACAATGTTGTATGGGAATGAGAGGCAAGTGATAGGGAGAGGGATTTGTACCCTCGCTCTATTACGACAACGACTCATGTTCTCTTGAGGAATGTAGGCCTTTTTTAGTACTATGAGGAGGCTACATCCCTGAAGGGGCACTCCAGGTTGTTGGTGCAGCTGATCTGTTGATGGGATATCCATCGACATGCTTTATGTGTGGGTCTTGATCAATGGTACCATTCCACTGAGGAGGATATTTATTTTATCATTGGGCTATCCAGGAGAGGGGATGATTTTCCCTAGTTCCCAGATGTCCTAGTAGGTGTTGCAGCAGAGAGTCAACTCATGTACTCTCAGTGATATATTGGGGTTGATGTACTTTCCCCAACTAATTTTCATGTGTCTGGTGGACAACTACATATCACTTATTTTGGTGCAGAGGAGGTTAGGTGCCTCTCACTATTAGTGATGACCATTGCACACTTTAGCAGTGATGGGCAATGCATTAGTTTCCCTCGTTTGTATTATGTTGATTCTTTGGTACAGAGGCCACGATGTATTAAATGGTCTACCATTTTTTTTGCGGCAGTTTTGTATAGCTCTAGATAAATGTCATGCTATGATACATAGGAGAGCGAACTTCCATTTTTCTTCATAGTTGTTTTCTTTATTTTTTGAGAGGTTTCTGAAGACGAGACCTACTTTTTTTAGAAAACATGCTAGGCTGAGGACTCATGTGTGGATGCACATGTGGGGGGAGATGATGCCTAAGAGGATTTCCATAGACGCACTGGGGCTACTATCCAGTGAGGTGGATCACATGTTCTTCATGGTGTTGCTTCCTTATGTAGGTTTGAATTGGTGAGGATGTCTGAACATCCTCTTCACACTGGATGAGCCACCAGATGATAGAGGTAATATTAATGTTTTGTTTAAATTAATATAGTTTCATTTTATTGTCTTACTTAATTAGAATAAAATTAATTCTAACATGTTCTTTAACTTTTTTTATTAAATTGTTTAATGAAACTGTGTAATTATTGTTGTGTACTATATCTTTTGTAGATATTGACACTTTCATTAGGGACGTGCCACCTCCACCACCAGATGAATATGATGAGATGATGCTTGAGTTCGCGGTGGGTCAGGGTTCTCGGGTGCATATACTCGACGACATGCGTCGTAGGTCAGATACTAGATTCAGGTTGGAGTTGGACGACTGACTCTGTGCACTTTTGACTGAGGTGGGTGTCTGCCCTGTGTTGATGTGAGACATGAGGGAAATTCCTATGCTCTTGGAGATTTGGAGGGAGATGTTGTGTGATATGATGCATCCTATGCATCATATCATCAGAGCTACCAAGCTATTAGTAGCGAGGAGGGTTCCCGATAATAGGCACTCTTCTTCCAGTACGGTCCGTTCATCCAGTACCCCATCGATTGATGAGGGTGGCCATGATATTTCTCCACATCTGCCTCCTCTTTCCTCACCTCACCCATATCATGAGAAGGCAACGCATATTCCTCCTCCTCCTCTTTCACCTCACCTAGATGAGAAGGCATCAATACTTATTCATCCACCGCTTATTTATAATCAAAGAGTCGACCAACCACTTCCTCCTGACCATCCATTGTCTTCTACTACATACCAGGCCTCCATTACTGTTGTAGATATGCAGATTATCCCATCGGCTAGACGAGATATGTTATAGAAATTATTTGACTTGTTCATTATATATATATGGTGCATTTTTTCTGTTCATGTTGATGTACTTAATTTATATTTGATGTTGATGTGTATATTGTTAGGTCATGTTAGATATTTTTGTTAAATGTGCTTGATAGATGTGTATGTTATAACAGTGTTCATTAGATGTGCATTTTTTGTGTTGATCATGATGATGTACTTAATTAATTTATATGTTGATGTTGATGTGTACATTGTTAGGTCATGTTAGATATGTTTGTTAAATGTGCTTGATAGACGTGTATGTTAAATAATGCTTGTTAGATGTGTGTGATGATGATGTTAGACAATGATTTTGTTTTGTTAGATGTGATCACAATGATGATGCCCTGTTAGATTATTAGATTTGTGTGTTGGCTAATTAATGACATTTATATGTGCTAGAGGTATATATAATTAGATGATGTTAGTGAATTTAAATGTGTATTTTAAATGATGTTTTTGTTTATTAGATGGTTATCATCGTGATGCTTATTTTTATTAAATGAATAAATGTTATTTTCCATAATTTTCCATAAATGTTATTAAATGAAATAATGTTATTTTCCATGATTGTACTAATTACTCTTTTTTAATAGACTCTTCTACACTAAAAATTGTTTTTATAAAAGGTTATGATCTCCAATGATAAGCATTCTACTGGCCCTAAAATTTTATGGATGCAAATCTTCCTATTGTTATTTTTGTCATTATTTTGTAAGTTGATTGCTATCAAATTTTAAATTACTTCATTAATTGTGATTTTACTCAACATTGAGAGCAGAATTTTATAAATATTTCCAAAAGCAATGATAAAAGTATGTAAACTAACAAACACTTTAGTTAAAAACCAAATTATCACAAAATCATGTTAGAAATTTAATTTTTAAATTATAAACCACATTTTTTGTTAATCTTAGTTTTAAATCTACAAAATTCATGAACACAAACTCAATTTTTGAATCATCATGTTAGCATATCATCAAAAAAGTTGTACTATTAAACATGCATATCAACCATATTATTACTTCTAAAATCAACATAGATTATTAGGATAAATAAGAAACTATGTAAATTAACATATTACCATTCAATATCTAAACATGTTTCCAACTATAAAATTATATGTCGTTGCATATATATATAATTAAAAAAGAAAATTGATTAAATAACCCGTGCATGGTTTAAAATATTCACAACTCAAATGCTCAAGCAAGGAAATACAATGCAAATCTTAAAATGATTTCCCTAAGAGATATAAGGATCAAATTCATATCACTAACAAAAGTACTTTATACAAGTGCTTGAGTGTGTCCAAGGGTAAGAGAGGATTGTTAATAAATGGATAAATGCCACCTTCTATACACATCAGAATTCTAAGTACACCATTGTGACAATTTAACAATGTTTTATAAAGCTCTTTTTTAGGTATCAATGCTTCTATAACATGTTGGTAAAGGGTCAAACATCTAACATTCTGAGGCCTTTTGAAAAGAAAAATAATTTCTCAGATGTGTATTTTGACAATTACCGGTAATATTAAATTCTTAAATACTTTAAACTTGACATATTTCACCTACAAGGAAAAAACTTTTCTATCATTTTAGTTAAATGTTAGCATTGCCATTAATTCTTCCAAGATGTTTGAGAGTGGTTTCAACATCATAAAACTTTATATGGAGAAAGTAGAATTTCATATCCCATTAAAAGTTCAACTGGTTTTACAATTTTCAGGATTTCACAATTGGAAATACTTCATTTTAAGTGTAAAAACCTTTGCGAATCTTACCAATTATATGAAATGCCAACTATAAAACGTTTGGCAAATTTTTTCCAAGAACATGTTGTTACAACTTTATTATGAAAATAAATCTTAAAATTTTATATAATTAAACATGCAACGACATACACATATCTTCAAATAACAATATATAATTTTGTTTCAATCAATTATTCCATGCAATCACAAATAATTTGAAAGATGAACACATTACTCATCAAATTGATTATTAACCAACTAAATTTTTTCAAAGATTTGTTATAATTAACTTTCTATTTCCTCTGTCACAAGCTCAATAAAAAACAATTTATAATTAGCGAAATACATATAACAAAAAGACACAACAACAATATTAATGATCACGAAATAAACCATGTACATATCACTCTCTGTTGTGATCACCCTCATTATCTTCCTCGCTTGGCATGATAACATTTTTGTTATCAAAAATATGTTTTGATCTAGGGTTGTGTCTTAATATGAACCACCAATCCCTATCCAACACATATGGATAGAAAAACATTAGGTTGCAATGTTTTGGGAAAACATAAGGATCCTTATCTTCATCCCACATCTTTCTAGAGTTGATACATATCAGCCCACTATCACGACATTCATTTACATTATTCCTATCAAAGGTGTCCCGCCACTTGCACCTAAAAATAACACATTGGAAAAAAGAGAAGTGCACTCGATTGATCTCTTGTATATTTCCAACATAACCTAACTTCCCCCGTATTAGGTTTTGATCATGGTGGCTAGCAAGAATAGATTGGTGGAACTTGACTTCCACTCCACAATCTTGTGTCATGCGTCCATCATCGACATCCTCTATGTGAAAATGATGTCGATATGCCCACATAGATGGGAACAAATGCACTTATAAAAAAGTGAAAAAAGGATAGTGTCACGTGTCTAATAACCTGACCAATAAAATATAAATATAGATGTTACAATCCAAAAGTGCATTATGAAGTTAAAAATGTACACAAAATTATTATTATCGAGTTGTTGAACCCAATCCCTATGTTTAGTGCATCCTCTTCAACACGCAGGTAACAACTAGATGCACCGTATTTCTCTCTAACCTGGTCAGCAACTCAACTGTTGGGGCATATCATTGGTATATTTTCTTTTAATGATCAGGATAAGGCATGCTTATACCATTCAATTGTCTAAATTATTTCCCGTCACTGTCCCATTTTCCTCCTCTTATGTTCGTACAATGTGACCCACCACTGTGTTGCCTCCGAATTGTAAAGAATGAATTTATTGATGGCATCATTTTCTGAATTAGGTGATGTATATATATATTTATATATTCATGAAATCAAACCGACATATAGTACGTATTAGATCAAAATATACAGTATGAATTTCAGTGTCAATAATTACTGTGTAGAAATTTGACAAACTATAAGTCACTTACACTTTATCAATTGCATTTTCCCATTCGTTTGGAGAAGCTCCCCTTCTCGTTTGTCTTCATCCATTTCATTGTCCCAAATAACCACACCTAGTGTGTTATCGATATGATTTATGTACTCACTGGCATAATAGAAAGACTCATATGATATGTACCCCTCTGTCATAGACCCCTCTAGTTTTTCCCTTTGTCGAACAAATCCTTTCAATTTCTTCATACCTCTCTAAGAAAAAATCCAACGACAGGAGACCACTCTGACTAATTCAACCTCATCTACAAGGTGAATTACAAGATGAACCTACAAGTCCATGAAACTCGTCGACATTTCCTTCTCAAACATACAAACAATCTTAGCTATATATTGACGCCACTGTGGAATGTTAGCTATATGAATCTCCTTTGATGTGATCCAACGTAAAAATGAAGATAATTTAGATGTGGCATGTCATAGGTCTTGGGGGAAGTCATGGTTCACACACCCACGCATGAGCAGAGGATAATGACACTACAAAGTAAACACATACAAAATTAATTATGTTTTATCCTATGGCATGAATTAAAACAAATAATAAAATCATGTTTTTGACATACGTACTCTTAGAAGGTTGAAATAGTGATGTGATTTTAACCCCGACAAATGGTCTTCCACAGTGAAGTTGCGTCATAGTGAAGACCCATATAAAGAAGGCACCTTCACACCCAATATAAATTCCTTTTCCAAAGAAATATCAACTTTCTTCAAAATCCATGGGACATCACCATCTTTGAAAGACCAAGAGGTACCAAGCTCTCCTCTACTTTATTTTCTTGGCCAATGTTTCTTTCTAGTTTTTGAACATCCTAACAACTAATGTGTCACTTTCTTTTGATGATATGTGCCTTCATAAAGAATATGAAACATTTTTAAATATATGAATTGGATCTAGTAAGTGGGAAATCTTAATATGCTCCCAATATGAGAGCTCATAAAAGACATATTTCCTTTTCATCACAATGAACAATTTCTCAACATAGGTGTCGAAGAAATTTGGATCATCGAACATAGGCTCCCCATTTGAATCGAACATTTCTGTAATCCACTTCTCCTTCTCTATCTCATATGCTCTAAGCCATTATGTTGGTGTAATTATTGCAGGCCTTTGGGTTCTCTCTGGTTTACCATTGAAATCAGATGTTGCTCTTCTGTAAGGGTGTTGTTCTGGGAGGAATACCATGGATCAGTCATACACTAGATTTCATAGGTGGTTGGACCACCTAGCCTTCAGAGAAGGTCCACAACATTTACATCCATGATATCATTTTGTTACAAGACCTATGAAATTATTAATGTATATAGAGCATTTTAGCATCGAAGATCAGAACAATCACAACGAATTAAATATGTCAAAAAAATTGTTACATATATAAACAAATCAATAAATGTGTAATTTACTAGCGCAAACTCCTAAGCCTGGATAATCATGTGTGGTGTAAGCATTTTAGCATCGAAGATCAGAACAATTACAACGAATTAAATAAATTATTAATGTATATAGAGCATTTTAGCATCGAAGATCAGAACAATCACAACAAATTAAATATGTCAAAAAAAATTGTATAAACAAATTAATTATATAAACAAATTATATAAACGAATTAAATTAATTATATAAACAAATTATTAATGTATATAGAGCATTTTAGCATCGAAGATCAGAACAATCACAACGAATTAAATATGTCAAAAAAAATTGTTACATATATAAACAAATCAATAAACGTGTAATTTACTAGCGCAAACTCCTAAGCCTGGATAATCATGTGTGGTGTAAGCACATATTCCATGCAACACTCTTGTCTATTGCAATGGGTCTTGATACATCGTATACATGTATCCCTTACCATAATTCCTTCAATTCATCTACCAATGGTTATAGGTAGACATCCATAACTTTCACTTGTCTTCTACCAGGGACTATAAGGGTCAACATAAGATGCTCATTCTTCATGGAAAACCATGGGGTGATATTGTTATTGATCACTACTATAGGTCAAACAGAATAGTTGGTGTTTTGGAAGGAATATGGGTTGATGCCATCCATGGTTGTGCTGAGTCGTAGAATTCGTACTTCATCCTTGATTTTTTTGGGCCATGTATCCTCTATATTATTCATGGCTATTGAATTTGTTGGGATTCACATAACTCCCGACTCACTTCTATGCGAGGCATGCCATCCCTGCAACATAGGTAATTCTTTGCAACAAAAGAGCCTTTGAATCCTTGAAATTACAGGCATGTGCCTCAATATCGTATGAGGAGGGCCATGTGATTTAGCCTTTTTATTTGATTTATGATACCTATCATGCCTAGATTTCAGACATATCTCTTTGTCTGCATATTCTCTTCTATATAGAATACAATCATTCAGACATGCATGATATGATATGTACTCAACACCCAATATTTTCAACATCTTCTTTGCCTCTTCACAACTACCAAACAAGACATTATCACTTAGAAGAACCTTATATTTGAATAACCTACAGTTAGTGGGAAATAGAAATGTACAATGTCATTTAACATTCATACAATTGATCGTTTTTAATGTTGATTGTGTGACAAGATTTATCAAAATATAAGGGACTTAATGATGGTTAGTTACCTCAATGTTGCGATAAACATGTGTTTGACATGCCAAAATTTCCTTTCAAGTTGTATAGTAACATTGTTATCCCCAGCTGGGTAGACTTTGACTGGCCAGGTCCAAAGAGAGGAGTGGTGGAAGCATATTTCAGGTTTTCAAAAAAGGTATCAGTGATATGATCATCATCCCCTTGCTCATCATTATGTAATGCATCTAACAACATTGTCTCCATGGCAGTTGTATCCCGTAAATAATCATCCATACCAACCTCAATTTCATTGACTCCATTTCCAACATGTGAAGAACTACTATTGTTCTAGTCATTCCTAATTGGTGAATCTGGATGTAGTGGGAATTGAATAGGTGGTTGATTCGACCATTCTTGGTATGCTTCTTCTCTGATTGTAACCTTTTCTTGATTTGACATTGTAGTGGGGTGCAACGAAAGATGATACGCAGGTTGCTCATCATCATAATCCTAATTTCAAAAATATTGAACATTAGTACATTGATGATATTAGTAAGCACAATGCAATTGGTTTGTTCAAATTACATTATACCAAACACTTATTACCATTGCTGACCCAAGATTGTGGCTGGAAGATGGCATGTTACTATTGGCAATGTAAAACGATTGTCCATTTTCATCTACCAACTGCTTGCGGTATGTTTCTCTTGATAAGAGCTTCTGACATTTTTTAATTGGTGGAATATTATTTGCATCTAAACTCGATTTTGAATCAGGATTCTGCAAATTTGGATACATTTTTATTCATATTGACATGGATTAAAAAAAAATCAATTAGATAATCGAAATATAAATAAAATATAAATTTACTGGAGATGGAAAGGGAGAACTCCACGATGGACTTTGAGAAATATGGAACAAGATGGAATTTGATGAATTTGTCATTTGATATTATTTAAGCTTTTCTCCTTGCATTTGAGCAAAATCAACAATAAATTTTTAAGAATAGGGCGACTTTAAGCAGAAAATGTATACTATGAAGTACTGCAAGTCATGTGGATGCATCCTAAAAGATAATTTAAGATGAATATACTATTTTGTGTGCAAATGAAAATTCAAATAACTTTGAAATCATAACGATACTCTTGTTTAAACAACACACACTGGTGTGTCTATAACAATATAAAGCACCGGGGCATTTATTTATGAATCACACCGGTTTTCATGAATTCAAATAAATAAAAAAGAATTATATGATATGGGTGCTCCAAAACTTTTCAGCACACCTGTGTATTTTATACACAAACGCACTAGTGCATTATATTAAAAAACGCACCGAGGTTTCAGAAAACTTGAAAAAAACCATGACTTTGTTTTTTTACAATTGAAAATGAGCGAGAATTTAAAATCTAATTTTATAAAGTCCTTTAAATAGTAAAAATCTATTCATTGTTTCATTATTTTACCAAAATTTATAAGATAGAGATTTGTAAGAGAGCCATACCTGAGAGCACTATGGAGCAGCAAAATACTTTGGAACAACATGATTATTCAGAAGATCAGAATTTGAAGGTTATGGTGATTAATTTAAAACCATTTTCATAAATTCTTTCATGGGTATTAAGCTATTCACTATTTTATTATTTTTCCAAAATTTACAAGGGAGAGATTTGCAAGAGAGACATACAAGGGAGCACTCTGGAGAAACAAATCAATACTTTGGAACATGAGACTTATTCAGAAGATCAGAATTTGAAGGGTGTGGTGATTCATTCAAAACCCTTTTGGAGCAACTAAATTATTCAGAAAATCATAATTTGAAGGGTTTTGTGATTCATTCAAAACCCTACATAATAAAAATTTTAAATTTTACTGTTGATTTTAATAATAATTTTTTTTACAATTTGTATCTCTATTTAGATTTAATTAAAATTCAGAAGAAAAAAAAAATTAAAAATGTCATACTTACCTTAAACCCTTTCTTCTTCTTGCTTATGTGACTGCAAAATTTCACCTTAGAGTTTAATTCATTCTATCACTTCGTAATCGCAACTTTTAATTTTAGGCATTTTAGATATAATGGGTTTATGTTTCCATATAAAAGGTGTTTAACATGTGATGCATCGGATCCAAACCCTCTCAACCCTGTCACTTAAAAAAAAAATCAGTTTCAGGTAATCAATGCGCTTGATTGAATATAATGCATCNAAAAAAAAAAAAAAAAAAAAAATCATTCATCGGTATGTAATTTTATTTGTTCATGGTATTTTTTTATTTTCATTTTTTTTCTATTGGAGGGTCGTTGTTAATGATACATATCACACCATTGTAATTTAAAGTATTTTTTAAAAATCTGTTTTTTTTATATTGGTGTGTTTCATATATGGAACACACCATTGCTTTACGATTATGAAAGCGCACCAAAAACGTTTTTTTTAGCTGAAAATTATGTGATTTATTTATAAAATATATTGAATAGCTTGTGTATTGAATGATATAGGTTGTATATTGATAAAAAAAAATATGTGAGAATAGTTCAAGTAACAAAAATTATGATCGACACAATGATAACACATCCAAAAAAGCAAAAAAGACAAGTTCTTTGTAAATTCTATACAAAATTATTATGTTAAAAAGACAAATTCTTTGTAAATTCTATACAAAATTAATATGTTAAAAAGACAAGTTCTTTGTAAATTCTATACAAAATTAATATGTTAAAAATGCGGGTTCTTTGTAAATTCTATACAAAATTAATATGTTTGAACTATATGTAAGTTTAACTAATATGTATTGGTTAGTGTGTGTCATGTAGAGCCATAAAATGAGGAAGCTTGATAAGATTCTTTGTGATCTAAGTGTAGAAGAATGCAAAAGCTTGATGGAAAAATTGCAAAAGGATGAATGAGGTGAAGGAAAAAATTCTATTCAATATGAGTTTTTTTTTTAATTTTCCTTAATAATATACTTTAAAATATTACATAACATGTTTCAAACAATATATTAATTCACATATGTTTAATGTTCTACAGGGACCAACAACGAAGGAATGGAATGTCATCCTAAGAAAATAAAAATTATAGAAGATGTAAATGATGATGAATTGGTCCTTAGCTCATTTGGAGTGGTGTTGGGGGTTAATGAAAGGGGGAAAATATTTTACAAAACTATGAGGGATATAATGAAATGAAAGTATAGACGTAATTTCCACTTACAATACATAAATCAATCCAATTATTCCAAGAACCAGGTTATATCTAAACTACATGAAGCATTTCCAGAGCAATGGTCAATGAGACCTATCATACTTGCAATAGTAAAAACATACAACAACAAAAAGGAATCATTCAAAAAATAATATTCCTAAAGATGCTTTTCTAGAATATGTATATATTACTACACAACATTCCTTTATTAGTCCCTGCCAAAGGCCTGGGACTATAGCAATGAGTTTGTCTTTGACTCTCTATTAGTTTATTGTTGACTTTAAATTTATGTGCTATATTCAATGTGTAACATAGGAAATCAATAAATATATTTTTTTAAATAATAAAAAAACATATTTTTCTAAAGTTTCATTGGCTAATATCTTTGATGTGTCATTGCAGGCTTCACGTCATTCAATGTATAAAATTAATTACACAATTAATGAATTTGCCAGTTTGACATGACAAAGATGTTGGGTGCTAGGTACGAATGTTTAATGTGTCTTCTCTTCAAAAACGAATGGACGGCTCGGTCCCGCTCTGTGTATTGTTTTTATCGAGCCTCTATATTGTATTCTCTACAAGCCTCTGTCGCCTCCACTGCATGCCGAGGATAGTGACTTTAAGTTCGATTTCTGATCACCGTGTATCAATATTGTTTGAATGCCACTGTACTCGAAGGTCCTTGGGAGTTACGCTGTGGGGAGGTGAGCCCGTGGCCATGATAGCCTTCTTGACTAGAAGGCCTGGCACATGGAAGTGGACCCATGCTGGTAGATAAAACGAATGGTTGAGTTATGCGTTTCAAAATGCAAGTTTGCGCAAAGGAAAAAAATTTACATAGGGTTTGTTGTAATTGCCTGCTCATATATATTAAATTGAGCAAAGTTTGATCTCTCTTTTATATATTTATTATTATACTGCCTTGACAGTATATAGCGTTCGCTCATGGATGCTTCGAAAATCGAACCTGATCTATTTCCTAAGCTTAGCATAGCTCGACCACAATCTACCCAACATAATCCATTACATACTTTGGCGGGACAGGATGATCCATTCCATACTTTGGTGGGACAGTTGTATTGGACTGTGAGCACGTTTGCTCAGCTTTGCCTGTTTTACCTCGACCGTGGATTCGGCCTCCGGGAGGGAGAGGGGCAGGTGAAGAGAATTTTGTAGGGTTAGAAAGAGAAAACTAGGGTTGAAGGTTGAGATTTGGTGGCTGGGATGGTGGGGGAAGGAGGCGGCCGCACTTTCTGTTAGGTACGAGAATTAGGAAAATCATCAGCTAATTTTGGTTTGAGCTTTCCTGTTCTGTTATGTCGAATAAGATGTTTGGTGTTTTTTTTGGGTAAATTTTTGTTATGCTGAGGTAAGATGTTGATGTTTGATGGTGTTTTTTTTTTTTTTTCAATTAATTTTTCTTTCGCTAAATGATCCTGGATGAAGAAATATAGTTGTTGCTTAGAATTAAAGTCTTAGCACATAATTTCTTGCCTTTGAATTTGTATGCATGATGAAATAAGTAATTCCAATTAAATTCTTAGCACATAATTTGTTCCTTCAATTTGTGTGCATATATCAAATAAGATAATTTAGTTAAATTTTTATTTCCATTTGAGGTCTTAGTAGAGAAATCTTTATTCGGATTTAAAATTTAAACATCCCATATGGTTGTGGAGTCTTTTTTGGCTCTTAACTTTACAGGGTATTATTGGACTGAAATGAATTGTTGGAAACCCTCTCTATATATCAAATTGAGATATGAAGCTCTCTCTCAACGGTTGTTATTAAATCGAGATATGAATCTCTCTCTCAATGGGTGTGCAGATTTCAGTAATACAAACTGACCAAATGCCTCATCCCTCCCACTGATCAGATATTTATACAAGGAAAACAAAAGGATGGAGGAAGGGACAAGAGTCTATACTGTACTGGGAGTGGTCTCCTGCATTGTATTTCTCTACTTGAATTTTGGGGATGTTCACATTATTCCATTTTCACAGCCAAGAATGAGCTTTGTGGAACATAATGGATCTCACTTTGTGGTGGATGGCAAGGAATTGTATGTTAATGGGTGGAATTCGTACTGGTTAATGGACCAAAGTGTGGGGGGTTACACCAGGCACAGAGTGAAGACAATGCTTAGGAGGGGTGCATAAATGGGTCTCACTGTGGTTCGAACATGGACCTTCAACGATGGTGGATACAACGCTCTTCAACAGTTTCCTGGAATTTTCGATGAAAGGGTTTTACGAGTAAGATTTCAGTAGCTCCATTTATAATTTTCTAATAATATTTGATTTTATTTCTTTATTTCTTAAAGTTGTTCACGAAACACACCTACAGATCGGGGCTATACACTATAACACAGACTTCGTTCAGCTTAGGTGACAGGTTTAAGGTATCTATTTCTCAAAAATTTCCTCGAATACCTAGCATCATCCCCTTTAAACCTGTTATTCCAATGGATGGCTTAATACTTTGTCAACCTTACCAGTGAAACATGTTCCCATTAGCAAAATTATATACACACACACTTTCATAAAAGTTTGTTAAGGCCTCTCTCAAAATCAACCCTGTCTCATTCCTTTTTGACATGCTATTTGGCAGGAGGACTTAGTACTCTGTCAACCTCACCAGTGAAACAAGACCCCATTAGTAATAATATTTTTTTTCTAGGCCATGTTTTAAAAAATCTCGTTAAGGCTCTTCCCTTGCATTGCCTATAGGCTTAGAATTTCTCATATAAGATTTGAACTCTTGCTCACCTCGGGAAAGTGGCCCCTCTTGAGCATTTGGACTTCTTCTGGGTTCCGATCTGATCCCAACTTCTTAATTTCACATGTTTTGTGTAGAATTCTTCATTGCTGAAACACTGATGGAAGGGACAAACTCTGTGTTATTCGTAAAGCTTGATGTACAACATAGCCTAGGCATGGTTTTTCATTTTTTGAGCTGGGGAATCTCAGGGTTCAAATGTAACTCTACGGTTTTTAGGCATCCACATTCTCACTATGGCTTGGGAGGTTCTGCACAGGATGCTTACACATTTTCAATCATCACAGTATATCTGTTACGATTTTGCTCATAATAGTCCCAGTGGCCTGGGACACTCTCTAAATCAACCTCCCAAAAAGTATCCAACAAAGTTGCTTGAATTGGGTGGAGAGGGGGTGAAAAAATCCATGCACAGCCTCAGAAAAAGGCTGCACTGCAGCCAACACAGTTCTACTCACCTTGTGTCAGGGCCAAAATAGTTTTTATGCATGTGCCAAAATTCTTGCAACTGCGGCAAGTAGTTCCTGCACTAGCGACCAAATTCTTGCTCCCCGGGATGAATGCCTGAGTCAATGCCAAGATCCCTAAACGACCTGACAACTCAGTTTGCCAGCAACTGAACCTGATCAGCACGAACAATGAATTCAGTAGTCCTACACAGATATTACATCAACTAAATAAATTTGACCAAGTCAACAGTGGTCCCATGCTAAAATCAGTGATCAATTATGACCAGGTCTACATCTACAAGCTAACCTATATTCAAGGGATGAAGTAGTGATCATCCTTGAGCACAATGCCCAAGGTCTACCATTAGGATTTGCTTTGGATAACACACTTTAGAGTCATAGATCGTTATACTCCTCAATTGTAAAATTAGGTAATCCTTTTGCATTGTAAATCATCAGTCTAGTTCTTAGCAAACACGACTTTCCTGGCAACCTTCCCCAAGTTTCTGGCATAGAGCAATTCATTGCTCTATAGTCACTACTTTGTACCTATCTTTGTAATGGAAATAGCATTTTAAATTTATACATTTGAGCACGGGTTCCTTTGTCTTCTGCGTGGATTACTTATGGTATGCTCAGTATTCTCCCCAGTTTATGTTTTGCACCCCACACTTAATATGATAACTATACTTCTGCACTCTCTCATGTTCATTGTTTAATTTGCACAATACTTTGGTTCTTTACACTACTATTTTAAACGGCGCTACTTTAAGTTGTATCTCACTACACACTTAGTATTGCACAACTCTGTTCAACTTTCTGATTACTAAAATTCTATGCAATTATTTGATCATTGCATTATTGTGGACTTGTGCTATGCACTATCATTTCACTGCGTAAGTACAATTACATTATTCTGTTTATCTGTTTCACCAAACTGTGCCAAGCATTTTCTTCTCTTGCACAAATAACAATTCTGCAAATCATTGTTGTTCTCCTCAGTTCTGCAATTCCTCATTCTCAAGATGTGTGATCCCACCTTGTGCTAAATCATGAAACTTAAAAATCCTTTAGTCCACTAATACATACCCTGAAGAGAAGGCAGGTCTTACCTATATAGGCCCCAGACATGGATAGGTAACTCATTTTCAAAAATATGCCAACAATACTTTAATTACACAAAAATATGAGAAACTATGCTTGTACATACGAGAAATTTTTTCTCAAATTTTGTTGAAGAAAGACTGGCCAGGAGCATTTTAGTAGCATTTTGATAATGAGAGAGTTACTATCTAAATTGTTTTTCCACTGTCTTCTAGTTTTTTCTTACTATCTAAATTTACTTTTGACTTCAAAAATCTGTATAATATGTAATATTTAACCTTAGTATTATTTAAAATTATTTTTTAATATAATAACAAATATATTTTTCTAATATTTCATTGGACAATAAGTTTATAGTGTTTTTACCGGCTTCACGTTGTTTGAGATTTAATCTTGATAATCCGTGGGGTCTGGTAATATCTTCATGCGTAATTAGTCCAAGAATGCATACGTGTATATATGTTTGTGAATTTCCCTGTCACGTCAGTGCGGGCTTCCATTAGTTTTTGGGAATTTCCGTCAACTTTTCCCTGTGTCTCCATACGAATTTTTATTAGCTGGAGTTTTGTTATTTATTTATTTAATAATTTTTATTATTGACCAGAGTTTTGTTAGTTTGAACTTTGTTGTGAAGATATTGTTTATTTAATAATTTTTCTATCGGGCCTTTTACGATTCAATTCTTCCAACTATACAATTTTTAATATTTAATAGTTTTATTTTTTTTAATTTTTTATAGTTTTGCTTTTTTAAACATGACATTATTGTATCTTTGAATGTTTATAACAAAGTTATTTTTTTTTATATAAACTAAAATTATATTTTATAACATATTTATTCATTAAAATTATTATTAAAAATTTACTAAAAAAATGTATTTAATATAAATTTCATTAATCAATAAACAAATACAAATATAACACTTAACAAATAAACATTATGACATAAGTAGACATATATAACAAAGTTATTGTTTTTTTTCATAAACTAAAATTATATTTTATAACATATTTATTTATTAAAATTATTATTAAAAAATTATTAAAAATTAAAAATTTATTTAATATAAATTTCATTAATCAATAAACAAATACAAATATAACATTTAACAAATATAACACTTAACAAATAAAAGTTATAATATGGAATTCAATCTCTGCTATACATAGACATATACTTATTCCATTGAAGAGGCAGCATAAGCAGCTTTGTTGCACTTGTATATATAGAATTATCATAATTATCACAAGTTGTATGCCTTTATTCCTCTCTCATATCATGACATCGAAACTGATGTGTTCACCAGACACGTGGAGCTAAACCATGTGATGTGTCCACCACACATGTGGATAATTGTAGAAATGAAATGATGGATGTGTACTCTTTAAAACCTAAGCGTTAAAAGGTATGAATTAAATAATATTAGAGAAAAAAGAATTAAATAATGCTATAGATAAGACAACCAATTTCTAATTGTATGTGTTATTTTTTAAATAATAAATTATAGAGGTAGAGGTGAGGATAAATATTGTTTTGCAGATTATTAAATTATATAAAAATAAATTTTATAGGTATTTATTTAAAATATAATATTGATATAACATTCAATCAACAGTCTGTACCATTACAAATTCGTTGGCATATTGTTACATCTATGGTACAACTTTGCTCACGTTTCTCTATCTTATATTTAGATTCAGATTATTGGCATTATAAAATGGAAGTTTAAATTCCTTTTATATATATACACACATATTTTGCTTATCAGACTTTCATTGTATTGCCAATACCTAGAGTAG
>ML800596.1:230694-242927 GCA_009831015.1 Picea engelmannii
ACAACTTTGCTCACGTTTCTCTATCTTATATTTAGATTCAGATTATTGGCATTATAAAATGGAAGTTTAAATTCCTTTTATATATATACACACATATTTTGCTTATCAGACTTTCATTGTATTGCCAATACCTAGAGTAGTGGAGTATTAAGCTTTAATTTTTTTTTAGATAGAGGGATGGTATTACAGCCTATACATACCATAATAATTTTTAATCTCAATCTCGAGTTTTTGTCATATAAAAAAAAATTAATTTCAAAGACTTTTTTTTTTCTCCATCTTTATTAAATCTGCAGTTAAATGTATCTATGTTGTTCAACATGTATTTCCCAACTAACTCGGCATCCTTATTAAATCTGCACTTAAATGTATCTATGTTGATTAAATGTATCTATGTTGTTCAACATGTATTTCCCAACTAACTCGGCAGGGACTGCGTTGCCATGCAACCCTTGTTAATATCAATTCCTTTGTATTTAGTTTTCATATATCAATATAAAAATTGTTTATTGTCATCTTACTTTTTCAGGATGATTATGAAAATCTCAAAGGATCAACGAGTTGGTATCTGAAATACGCCAGTAGGAATGTCCAAAAAAGTGTACAAGGAGATGGTCAAAGAAATGGGCATAATTGCATCGCGGGAGGAGCCATCTCAACAACAACATGCTTCAAATGTATGAAATCATTGAATTTTTCTATTAGGTACATATAAATAAATAATTTAGCATTAAATATTAATTTTCAAGTATTTTCTTGCAGAAAAGAAAAGAAAATGGAACCCATTCAACACATAAAATAGGACGACAAGGAAGAAAATGGTTGATAGCAAAGTTTGTGAGTAATTGTTATTTCCTTAAAACATTAACTAAAGATTTCACTTTTGTATATTTTAAGTTGTTTTACAACAACTATCCTTGAATGTCTTCAAACATGTGTTAACATACAAAGAAGAGGTATCGCAAGAATTGATTGACATTGGGTTAAGTAAGGGTTGTGAGTATATGTTGACATATCAAAAATTAATTGTGGATTTTGTGAGTATCTATGTTGTTTTACTTCTCTCATTTTATAATTAATGGAACAAAAAAAACCAGTTATATTAAATCTATGATTTATTATGGGGTGTATAAAACTTGCAGGAAAGAAAGTATGGAAATGTGCTAACAGAAGATTTGTTGAGAGACGGCATGAGATTTGATTTTGAAAGAATGTGTATCATTCATGACTCAATTATTTCTATGGTACTTCGCTTTTCAATTTACATTCATATATATTATTTATTTCAATTTTCATTATTCTCACCAAGGTAGATACACTAATTACACTTTATTTTTATTTTTGTAGAAGGAACTTAAAGAAGATAAAAACAATCGAGGCAATCAACAAACATTCAACCAAATAACCCAAGTCATGGAAGTAGCTCGAGCATTGACAACAGTTCCAGTGAAGAATGATGATCAATATATTTGGATATAAATGCAAGATATTGTATTTTTTGAAATAATTATTTGTGAAAATCAAACATTTTTTTTAATGTAATGGACATAGTGTCCCAATTGAAAGACAAGAGGTTACCAATAAGTGTCCCATTTTGTATGACAAAGAGCCTCTTATTCATATATAATAAAATACATTTTATTTTATTCTATTGTGTTGTCCAATGTCGCTGTGAAATGTTACATCATTGATTAAATATATGGATGATTAAATATTATAATGAAGAGATGTGAAATTTGATGATATAACAAATTAATCCAAACATCATATCCAAATGCACTACTCAAAATTTAATTTATATGAATACTATTATAAGATATATGTCAATTTTTTTTAGGAACAATGAAATTAAAAAATAACAATAATTGTATTGTCACAGGTCGATGTTTCTAAAAAGAGAAAATGAAAACCGATGTGTTTAATGCTAAAAAGAAACAAAGCATTTAATGTTAAAATGCACTGGTGCTGATATATAATGAACCAGCACCGATGGTAATACTATTTTAACCAACAATTATAATAATAAAAAACATCCTACCAGTGCATTTAATTAAGAAGCGCACTGGTGCTTTTGTTTCATACTTTCACATTGGTGCATTCTGAATTTCATGCACCGGTCAAGTTTGTCTTTTAACACACCGGTGCATGGTATCATAGATTTGGCCAATGCATTGTTGGTATTAAAGCACCAATGCGTTATTATTTATAAGAGCACAAATGACCTAATATGTTTTATACGGCCCTGGGGCTTTCTGTGAAAGTTAAGCACCGATACTTTAATTTTGAGAATGCATCGGTGCATGGTATCATAGATTTGACCGATGCATTGTTGTTATTAACGTAGTGGGGCATTATTGTTTATAAACACACCAGTGCCCCAATATTTTAGAACTCGCCTGGTGATTTCGATGAAATGTAAGCACCGGTGCATCTAAACCATGAAGCACATCGCCTAGAAAAACATCTGTTACAACCTTCGCTCACCCTGATTTTTTTAGTTATAATGAACTTTTGTTATAATTTCCGCAAAAAATCCGCTACCAAAAATAAATGTTTTCACGGAGGTTTTTTTGACAATTTTTGCCAATTTTGTAATACTAAAAATCTCTACTATAACCTCCGCTAGAGGTTCTTATCCTTGTACTGTGTGGTCACAGTTCTCATAAAGGTGGTAACTATGTTTAAAGGCTAACCAAAAAGTGATGCAATAGACATGATGACTTTGATAAAAGTATACCTTACAATTGGAGCAAAAGTCTCCTCATATTCAATTCCATCTTTACGATAGAATCATATGGCTATGAATTTGGCTTTGTACTTCTCTATGCTCCTATCCACTATATGATTAATATTGAGCAACCATTTGGAATCTATCATAAATTTCCCCACTCATCTCAACACAATTTCCCATTCATCATTCTTGAGGATGGAGTTATACTCCTTAACCATAGCATAATGACATACCTACTCTGCATTAGCCTCCTTAAAAAGTGGGAAGGTTATACATCAACAATAGAGGATATCAGTGCCACACGAGAACTATATCATCTAGATGGATAGCTCACCCAAAAAGTATACCTAGGTACTCTTCTTGTTCTATTTCCTTCAATGTTTGGGTAAGCCATCTTGACTTCTTGGATGAACTTGAGGGTAATAAGACCGCTCCTTATAAAGTGGATATTCTTGATTTAAATATGAGTATGATTTATCCTCTAGATCAGACTTCAAATAAATCACCTTCTCACCTTTAAAAATCTTTGTGGGATGCTCCTCGAAACTTGATGACCATCCATCCTCATCAAATTTTACATCCCTACTTACCACTATATACCATTGCATCGGAATGTAGATCTCCTCTACCTTAGATGTTCCATTGTACCTAACAAAATCCCTTGCTACAAACTTATTTCTCTTCTCATCAAGCACATGAACATACACATGAAAATCAAAATCACAGAAGTGAGATACCAATGGTTCCCCACTTTGGTATAGAGTGATCAACAATGCATACATCTCATCAATCAAATTCCCCATGATGTACAATGGTCCTTCACTAAATCAGAAATATTCTCTTCAATTTTGGCAACATTCTTCTTATGTGTGGATAACAAAGCATCATAAGTCAGATCAACAATAACGACATCTACAATATCCCAAAGATCCATCTCCTCCATCAACATTTGTAGTCAATACTTCCAAGATGAAAAGTTAGAAGCATCGCCTAGACGATCACACTCTTTAAGGATAAGAGTAGTAATATTGAAAACTTAGAACACACTTCAAGAAATGTATCAACCAATGAAATCAAAACAACAACCTATCACAAGTTAGGAGACAACCTTTTCAGGCATCATGTTAGGAAATATAACACTTCCACACTAAACCTAGCAAAAGAGAGGAAGAAAGATTTAATGAAGACAGTAAATGACAAAGTAAACTCACAGTACACAAAGATTTTACCCTGGAAACCCAAACATGAAAACCAACATTCCTTGAGCGTCTTGCTCTCTTGTTGTCTTATTCATTCAAAATAAAAGGTTACATGTCTAACCTTGGTCTACACCTAAGACACAATCAACATCATACCTTCTTTCTTTACACAAGGACAACTCTGTAGCCAATTCAACTTACATCTACATGACCAATAACCTCTAAAATGATTTATCTAAAGATTAACTTTTACATCATTATAACACGCCTTGTCTGTGGGCTTTACAATAGGAAAAACCCTAAATAAAGGTGCCCGAAAATAGTTACAAATCCACATAGATCATAATTGGCTACAAATCCCATGAATCTTGGGATTATGTTACGGTCGACTACCAAGTCAGATTACTAGTCAACCTACATTCGATCTTCAGTCAGTTGTCACATGACCGCTTATCGACCTCTTGTCAGTTGAGCTCTTTGACTTGCTATCGATTCCCTCGAATTTGAATTTTCCTGATCGATCCACCTCGACCTTCGAATTTCACAGCAAAGAATATAACAACCCAACATTCTCCCACTTGTTGTATTCTTTGTTGAAACTGAGAGTTTCCTGAACTTTTGTTCACATACCCAAAGAAACAATTCCCATTGCCTCTCTACACCAAGAGAAATCCACAACACTCAAAGACTTGGTCAAATAGTTTATTATGTTTTCCAACGTGTTTACTTTTTCCAGTAGGACCTTGTTACTTTCCACCATATCTCTCATGAATTGGTATTGTACATCAACATGCTTCATCTTGGAATGATAAGTTGGGTTCTTTTCTAGAAATATTGCGCTTTGACTGTCACAACTTAACTTCAAAGCTCTCTACTCAAACCTGATTCATGAACACTGTCCTTTCAACCATATTGTTTCTTTTCTTCCATGAGTGGCTGCCATGTATTCAACTTTTGTTTTTGATAAGGCTACAACCACTCGTCGCTTACTCATCAAATTGATTGCTCCATCGAACATATTGAACACATATCCACTGGTCGACCTTCGTCAATCCAAATCTCTAGCCCAATTGGTGTCGACAAAGCCATGTACATCTACTTTACTGTCAACTCTAGGTTTCCCTTGGTAGCAAATGCCATAATGTTTTGTGCCACACAAGTACTTGAATACACTATTGACAATTTTATAGTGCTCATTTCCAGGTGTTGACATGTACCTTCTCAACACTCCCACTGCATGGGAAATGTCTGGTCGAGTGCAGATCATCACATACATTAGACTACCAACAACAATTTCATAGGGGACACATGCCATATCCTCTATTTCTTCATGTTTCTTTGGATATTGTTCAACAATTAGCCTTGCTCCCACATGAATTGACACCTTTACAGGTTTGCAATCCTACATGTTGAAACATTTCAAAATTGTTTCAATATATTTCTTCTGGTTCAACCTAAGCTTTCTAGTTACCCAATCTCTATGAATCTTCATTCCCAAAATGAATTTTGTTGCACCAAGATCCTTCATGTTAAACTTGGAGGATAACTGCTTCTTCACCTCCTTTATTGCGTCCATGTTATTTCCGATCAGCAACATGTTGTCGACATACAATGCTACATATATGAAACACCCACCTTATTTCTTGGAATATATGCAACGATCAACTTTGCTTCTCGCAAATCCTAAACTAAGGATGTACGTGCCGAACATTTGGTACCACATCCTTGGTGATTTCTTTATACCATAAAGGGATCTTTTCAACTTGTATACCAAACATTTCTTTCCCTTTACTACAAATCCTTTAGGTCGTTTCATGTAGATTTCTTCTTCTAGGTCTCCATGTAGGAACACTGTCTACACATCCATTTTTTCTATTTCTAGATCAAATGTTGCGAGTAGGGACATTAATACTCTAATGGAAGTTTATTTTGCAACAGGGGAAAATCTCACAAAAGTCAACTCCTTTGACTTGGGAATATCCTTTCGCTACTAGTCGAGCTTTGAATTTCTTGACTTGACCTGCTGCTTTCATCTTCTTCTTGAATACCCACTTTCTACCGAAGAGCTTTCTTCCACTAGATAATTCAACTAAATCTCACATCTCATTTTTGTGCAAGGATTCCATTTCTTTGACCATGGCACCCTTCCAAATTTTCCCCTCTGCTGAGTCGACTGCCTCCTTGACCGACTTGGGATCCTCGTCAGTGACATTTAATAAAAATGTTGGACTGAAGTCGGGTGGACTATACCTTTCAACTGGTTTTATTACTCATTCATGCCTCCTTACAATTGGGGTCAGTTTTTCCACCTCTTCATATGATTCAATCGACTCATCTGTTCCTCGGTTCAAACCTCACCTTCTATGGATTATTCTTTGTTTGAACCATCACTTTAGACTCAAAATTCCTTCCGACTTATTTGAAGACCACATCTCGAATGTACACTAGTTTCCTTGATGCAAGATCCCAAAGCTTATATCCTTTCATTCCTTCTTTGTATCCAATGAAAATACACTTGACTGCCTTCTTGTCCAACTTGCTCCTATTTTCCTTGGGAACATGCACAAATGCATCACAACCAAATACTTTGAGATGTGAAACCAAAGGCTTCTTACCAGACCATACCTCATGTGGAGTCGCGTCAACTAGTGCGATGAAGGAGACATATTCAATATATATTTTGTAGTGTCGACTGCCTCTGCCCATAATTCTTGTATTATTCCAACACGACTGAGCATGCTCCTTGCCTTGTCCATCAATGTTCTGGTCATTCTTCATCAACTCAATTTTGTTGTGGGGTATATGGTGTGGTATTTTGGCATGCTATGCCACACTGCTTGTAGAAGTAATCAAATTATTTTCCACAAAATTCACTATCGTTGTCAGTTCTCAACACCTTAATCTTCTTATATGTCTGGTTTTCCACAAGAGACTTAAATTCTTTGAATCTCTCAAAAACCTCTGATTTTTTCCTTAGGAGATATATCCATGTCTTCTTGGAAAAATCATCTATGAGGGATACACCAAGTGAAGGCACTGAAACATGGCCAAACACATCACAATGAACCAATTCTAGAAACCTCTTTTCCCTTGTTGCTCTAGATGGGAATCTCACCTGACTTTGTTTTCCATATATAAAATGTTCACACAAGTTGAATTCTAAATTAAATTTAGGAAAATCTTCGACCATACCTTTCATCCGCATAACATGAAGTCCTTTTATCCAATGTTTCCCATCCTCTCGTGCCATAACATGGTCAAGTTGACTTGACGATGACTTGTCGAGTCGGTTTGAATCGAGCTGAGTCAAGTTGAGTCGAAGTCGAGTCAACTTTAGGAACAATGATATTGTTGCATCTAGTCGAGTCAACATTCCCTAACAACTTGTATAGGGCTCCAATCCGAATCCATTTCATTAAGACCATCACACCTATGGTCATCTTGAACGTATCCTTATGAAATAGAGTGTGCACCCCAACATCACTCATCTTACAGACAAGTATCAAGTTTTTGGAAAAATATGGAATGTGTAGCACACTTGGAAGGGTTCTACTCCTCCCATCTTGCAATATCAGTCAAACTCTTCCTTGTCCAAAAAATTTTGTTTTTGAGTCATCCCTTAAGATCACATCTCCTCCTTCATATCATTCATGTTCCCAGAACCATTCTCTATGTGGTTTCATATGATAGGGTGATCCTAAGTCGATCAACCAAACATCTTAATTCAACGGTGTACTAGTCGACGCCAGGTACACATCGCCTCCCTTTTCTAGAGTCATCTTTCTCTTAGTCAATTGCTTCTCATCGGATCATGTACTGACTTCCATTACCTTCGACTTGTAGTCCCTTTTGTAATGCCCAACTTTACTGCATTTCCAACATCTTCTCATCGATTGAACAAGGGATTTAGATCTACCCTTCGATTTATACTTTCTACTAGAGAATTTACCTTTACCTATGTCAACCGATCGACCTCTCACCGCTAATGCATCTTTGGTCGATCCTTCCATGTTCTTCCTTCTCATTTCTTCTGACAATAGATATTCAACCACATATTCTAGTGCTAGTGAGGTTGAATTACTCTCTATAGCCATGACTAAGCTATCCCATGAGTCTAGAAAATAACATAATAGGATAATACATTTCTCCTCCTTAGTGATGTTAATATCCATAGAAGATAACTGGTTTATTATGGTATTAAATGCATTTAAATGCTCAGTCACTGAATTGTCCTCACTCATCCTCCGAAGATATAGTTTATTTCAGGAACAACTTATTTACCAGGGATTTGGACTGGTACAAGCTTCCCAACTTGTCCCATAGTTTCTTGGTCGAATCTTCACCTGAGACATTTAGTAGCATCGAATCTATAAGACACATTCGTATCATACTCCTTTCCCTTCTCTCAAGTTTCTCCCATTCTTCCTTCGACATGCCTACCAGAATGGTACTCAGACAAAATACTGGCCATTGTTCTCAATCTACAAGGAGATGTTCAATTTTAAGCTTCCAAAGCTCAAACTTTTGGCCATTTAATTTTTCGAACTCTGTCCTTGAGCTACTCGCCATTCTTTAAAGATTTATGACTTACGACTCTTATTGGACCTAGGGTTTAGCTCAGATCCAAGGTTGTTAAACCAAGCTCTGATACCACATGTTAGGAAATATAACACTTGCACGCTAAACCTAGTAGAAGAGAGGAAGAAATATCTAATAAAAAAGATAAATGACAAAGAAAACTCACAGTACATAGAGATTTTACCCTAGAAAGCCAACATGAAAACCAACATTCCTTGAGCATCGCGGGGGATTCACCTTGTTGACAAATATCTTATCACATTCAATCATAAAGGGGTTTTTTTAATTGTGAAAAATAATGTCAATATATTGTAGGTATTGCCGGGGGGGATGTGGGTTCTTAAGGGGTTTATAGGTATTGGGGGGTCTATAAAGAGGTATCTAGTAAAAATAGGGGTTTATTTTATTAGAAATATGTATTGGGAGGGGGGTTCAACAAAAGGATTTTAGGAGATATTTATCAATATCTAGTTAAGTTAGGGGTAATATTTAATATCCCATGAATGAAGGTGCTATGTCACAAGTTCATTGAGTGAAGATCCCATGTTGAGCATCTTGCTCTCTTTTTGTCTTAGTCATTCAGAATAGAAGGTTACATGCCTAACCTTGGTCTACACCTAAGACACAATCGACATCATACCTTCTTGCTTTACACAATGACAACTCTGTAGCCAATTCAGCTTACATCTACATGACCAATAACCTCTAAAACTATTTATCTAAAGATTAAATTTTACAACATTACAACATGCCTTATTTATAAGCTTTACAGTAGGAAAAACCCAAAGAAAAGAGCTCGAAAACGGTTACAGATCCACGCAGATCATTGGCTAAAAATCCTGCAAATCTCAGGATTATGTTATAGTCGACTACTTGTCAACCTACATTCGATCTTCAATCGGCTACCACACTGAACCACTTGTCAACCTCTTATCGGTTGACCTCTTCAAATTGTTGTCGATTTCCTTGAATTCGACTTTTCCTGATTGATCCACCTCGATCTTCGACTTTCACTGCAAATAATATAACAACCTAGCATAAGTCACACTTCAATCTCTAGAGTAGCTTGAACACCATATCCTTAACCCTTCATAAGCCCTTGTGATAATATCTAGTGCATATCAATGCAATTATGGTGTCTTTTGGACATCACACCCATTGAAATCCCTCAACAACATACTCTGAAGGTTGAAACCCATTCCATACATAGATATGAAGAATATTAGATGCACAATTCTCGCACCATGTTGTAATTTTACATCAACATGATACATGTATCTACAGTCAAAGAATTCACACTACAACTAAACAAAAAGACTGAAACACTAATCAAACCTCCATATCTACATAAACAACAATGTTAAATTGAAAACTCATAAGTACAAGCACCTCAGATCAAGAGATAAGATTAACCCTGCAAATAGTTGAAATTTGTTCTACACAAACAACAACATGAATGTAGTGTATAAAAAACATATATTTCAATCAATAAACTCTATCTTTTCATTCATACGTAGAAAAAATACAATAGTGTCCTCAATGGACTATAATAGCTTCTTACAAGCCTTAGGCACACTCCACACATGCAAGAATGAAAAATCCTAACTAGTGCCACACCTTTACCTAGTCAAACTTGAAAAGAGGAAAGGGATGTTACAAAACCACCTACTCATAATATCCTCAAAGGTGGTGTCCCACATCCCTTTACCTAGTCAAACTTGAAAAGAGGAAAGGGATGTTACAAAACCACCTACTCATAATATCCTCAAAGGTGGTGTCCCACATCCCAAGGCATCTCTCCCAGTGGAGAAGCCTACACATGCCTAGAATAACTATTACAAATTCTTCTAGGAAAGGAATCTGTCATATTTGTGAAAGAAGACATTATCACAAATATGTCATTACTATGTAAGAGGAATTTGTTATCATTGTCATAAGTGTAAGGAATCTAACATAAAAGTGTAAGGGAATCTTTCCCATGTGGCACATCAATGCTGCAAGGAATTCATTGCAACACTCATGCATGCTCCTTCACTAGTGTACATTTTCATAGGAGACCAAAAACTAACAAAATCATCACATACACACCTATAATATTTTCTCTTTAAAAATTATAACTAAGAATATTTAATCTTTTCTTATTTAATTTCTTCTCATATTCAACAAAGATATTAATTCAATTTAAGCATGTTATTTTGTGGCTTTAACACAGATATTAATTCAATTCAAGCATGTCATTTTGTGGCTTTGTTAAATACCAAGATGAGATGTGCCTAATATTATTGATCACGGCGGTATAACCCCAAAAATGATAATTTTAATTTAAGATAAACACATCTCATTAAAATTATATCTTACGATTTTTAGATTTGTAACAATTCACTTTAACTACATTAAAGAAACTATAATTTGTGTTTATGTATGCACAAAGGCTACTAGACATTGTGCCACCTTATGAGCTAGTTGATATTATACCCAAAGTGGCATAGCTCCTTGTTGAACTTTTATGATGGCTTCTACAAAAAAATATATTTAGTGTATACACACAAAACCAGTAAACACTGTGCCACCCTATGGGCTAATTGACATCATACCCAGTGGCATAGCTCCTTGTTGAACTTCTATGGTTGCTTCCACACACTTGGGATGTGATAAAAAAAAAGGCACACCCTCTTTCATATGGAGATCAACTTTGGATGGTAAGAGAAATTCATTTCTCCTTGGGAATACATATATCATAGGAAACTCCCATAAGTGTGGACTCTACATGATATTCATAAGTGTGGGCTCTACATGATATTTTTTTATTTTTTTAAGAAGGTTTTGAAAGATAAAAAATGTTGAAACTTGTTAAAACTCTATTCAACTCAATGGCACTTCTAAGTTAGAGATGGTGTGTTTATTTGTTGTTATTTTTACATTTTTTTGTATTTAGCATGGAAAGGGTTATAGGCACTTTCTTGAGATGTTGTGCATAGTAATAATCACATTCATTTGATTTGAATTTTTTCATTTATGAATGCAAATATTATTCTTTTAAATATTGTATATTTATGGAAGAATAATTGGGTGTAGTTACAAGTCAAAGTTTACAATTTAAGATTTCAATGGTGAATGCTTATATTTTCTTAGATGACTAGGTGTGATTACAAATCAAAGTTCATAACTTGAGTTTTATTAATCAATAAAATTAAATAATATTATTAGGTATTATAATCTGTATTGATTGTATCAATTGCAATGATCACAAAACTAGATATTGCAATGTTCATCAACTTCATCAATTACAATGAGTATGTGTATTTTGTTGATTGTGTGGAGAGGTGTTTTACAACCTAGTATGATATAGATATTGTAACACAATGTAAATTGGGTCACACTCGCACATATCAGCTCTCTCTATATCCCAATCTCATTGCAATTTTGGGCAAGGATTCCCTAACTGCCTACTTATAATTCATAGAATTCAACCAGTTAATCTCACTCAAATTTAAATTTAAATTCAAATTTATTAAAAGTTAAATGTATATTGGTTTTTTTTGGGGTCTCTTGATTGAGTATGACTAAATCGTTTTTAGAAAAAAAAATAAAAATTATTTAATCTTTTTTTGAAAAACCATGAAAAATTTATCCATTAACAAAATTTAACCCCTAAAATCATCTATACATTTTGAATAACCTGCTATTGAAAGAATCAATTAACATCTATATCGATCATGCATTGA
>ML800597.1:10963-28666 GCA_009831015.1 Picea engelmannii
GTGGGTGCAGGGGAGGGGGGGGAATCCCCCTTTGATTAATTTCTAACAGCTTCCCATTAGTTTCAATGATTTTTAGGCCCCACTTAAGACCTAGGGTCCTTTGATCTCTTTCCCTAATGGGAATTGTGAAGTGTATGTGATCCAGGATCTTTTCATCAGGTGACTTATTAAAGAATTGTATTAAATGAGCATAAACTAAAGTACACCATAAAGAAGGAAAATCTCAAAAGGAAAGAGACATAAGCATGTAATATGAACACAAAGAACTTGATAACAGAGTTCATCCTTGGTGGACTACGTCTCTGTGTCCTGCTCTCAAATGGGTAGGTGCTTTTATTAGCTCCACAAAAAATTTGGGAAAAATACATAAGTATACCTCATTTTGGAGTTAAGTTATAGAATCTTTCCTCAGATCAGTAAAAAAATATCACCACTGTGTTCGTGGCGTCGAATTACCTAAAAATGATTGTCTCCATGCCTCAATCCGAGTCTGGAAGTTTCAGGCCAAAGAGACACCCATGCCTCGGTTTCTGTGCATGCCTCTGAAAATGAATGACTGGAAAAATCTCGAAAAACATGCCCAGTCTCGAAATACGCACCCTGGTCTCTCCTCCTCTTTGTCTTGTACACTAGCGGAGGCCCCTTTTTATACAAAATTACGGCGGTTAAACATTAATGATGTGGTTGGCGCATTGGTTAGTGGGGATATTTTAAAGCTATAAGTTGGCAAAGGTTTAGGCAGAGGTCTCGAGGTCGAACTTGCAAGCCTCCCCTTTATATACATTTGTTATAACAGTTTTTGGCAGGATTTGTTAAAACTAGTGGAGATGCTGCTAAACTGGCGGAGTTTGGAATATGCCGCCAATTCTGGTGGAACAGCCGCCAGATTTGGCAGACTTCCTTTTAATATTTATTTTTTTGGTTTTTCGGTCACGGGCCCTCCTTGGAAATTTTTAGGGTGTCACGTGGCGCCCTCTGATTGGGTCATGTGGCAGTCGTTGATTGACCGACCTGCTTGTTGATGTCACCTCCGTACTAGACACATGGCACCTTCTAGGTGGTGCCATGTGGCATCACCTAGGGGTGCCATGTGGCATCACTTAGGGGTGCCACATGGAACTTTTTACCGATCCACATGGAGACCTGAAAATCCTATTGGTGGGTGACATGTGGCAACCTCTGGTGTTGCCATGTGGCATGCTAATGTCATCATGACATGTGTCACCCTTGGCGCTTTCCACATATACTGTATGGATGATGACATCATATGTACTGATGCTAACGTCATCAATACAAATGTTGAATCATCCCTGTTGACTCGACTAGGTTGACCAAAACTTTGACCGTGAATATCTTTCGATCCATAAATTCGTTTAACGAGCCATTTATGTCATTAGAAAGCTTGTGACACGCTCTTCGTGATCATGCCATTTTAACTAAGTTTTGGGAACTTTGAAGTTTTGCCCTTTCTTTGTCTTTTGAATCCATTTTGAGCGTCCTGAGTTACCTCTGCGAGTTCTGAGTTGTTCTTAGCCTTCTATGGATCCTTTTTTGATCATTCCTTCCTACTGAGAGCTTTTTGGACCACCAAAATATTTCATCAATCAATTGGTAAGTGAGGGAAGAGTCCCCTCACTTTGTCCTTCTCAATCCACTTTGCCTTGCTTGGATGTGAGCCCTTCAAGCCTACTTGAATATAATCAACATTACCCCTGCATGAAGTCCTCGTCCTTCTATCCAAGATGATATATTCCTATAACTCATCCAAGTAATCAGGTGAAAACTCCTCAACTGAAGGTATTGAAGCTTCCACATCTTGATCCATGATCATGGGAGGCTCAAAAAGTTTCAAGTTCTCTACATTCACAATTGAATAATTCTACATATAAGGTGGAAGATCTAAACGAAAAGCATTAGTGCTTCTTTTCTCCAAGATAGTGAAGGGTCCATATCGGATGGGCTTGAGTTTCTTGCCTTCACCTTTCAATCGTTCCTTGTTGATGTGAAGCCATACCTGATCTCCAACCTGGAACTGATGATCAACCCTGTGCTTGTCATGTCGAGCTTTATACTGTGCTTGACTCTTCTCCAATTGTTCCCTGACAGCCTGGTGTATCTGTTGGATCCTCTAGATGAGCTTGCGAGCTTTGTCCTCTATTCGTTCTTCATTCACATAAGCATCTCTCTCATACATTAAGTTCAAAGGAACCTTTGGCAGGCACCCGAAACACCTCTCGAAAGGTGAACTCTGAGTGGATGAATGTAAAGCTCAATTATAAGCATGTTGTACATAGGGTATTTGTTCATCCCATAACTTAGGATGCTTATTGCAGTAGCCTCAAAGAAAAATAACCATTGTTATGTTTACCACTTCTATTTTCCCTTCTGTCTATGGATGGAAAGCAATGCTCCTCTTCAATTTGGTGTCCATCATTCTCCACAAGCTAGTCCAAAAATCCCCAAGGAATCAAGTATCTTGATCTGAGACAATGGACGTGGGTAACCCAAAGTGAACCCAAACATGTTGAAAGAAGAGATTAGCAATCTGCTCATAAGTGATATGCTTTTTACATGGCATCAAGATACACATCTTGCTAAATCTATCCACTACAACATACAAATAGTCATGACCCCCTTTGGTCATTGGTAAACCCCCTACAAAATCCATGGAAATGCTTTCCCATGGATGGGATGGAACAAGAAGTGGTGAGTATAGCCCCAATTTTCTATTAGTGGGCTCACAAGTAGAACACATTACACACCCCTTTACATATTTAGTTACGATTTATTTCATTTGAGGCCATTTAAAAAACCTTTGCAAATGAGCCATAGTTTTTCCCACCCCAAAATTCCCAGACACAAGAGAAGTATGAGCTTCTCGTATTACATGGACTCGTTCACTTGCAAGAAGTGTAAGGCTAAGTTGTCCATTCAATGGATGTGTAGAGAACTAATGTTGGAAGAAAGACTCGCAAGGAAACATAGTAGTGGGGAGAATTTGACAAGGTTTAATGGATAGACCATGACTAGTTCACAAAAATATGCATGTATTCATATTGATTGGTTGGATGTGTTGAAAATTGAGGTTACATTCGAGCTTGGTCCTTATGAACCAACATACGGGAGCACTAAGATGGAAGCACAAATAGATCAGGTCCTTATAGACGTGTTCTAGTTGTTTGGTGAAGATAAAGTTGCAGCATTAGACATGGTACATCCATAAAGCACTGAAGCCAAACCAGTACATAAACCACCCCTTACGCTTCTCAAGATTGATCAATTCACCACATAAAAATTTATTAGTAGTAATATTGTCTCTTCATCTATTAGCCAATAAACATTATAAGGTATATTAGGAAGTAGTGGAAGTCACCTAGCACTAGTGGAATTTTTCACATTGGAAGTGGTCTAGTCGATAGTTCTAGTTCATTTTGAAGTGGAAGTTATAACTTGGCTAGTTATCCAAGACTAACAGGATGTCTCTTTTTTCATTCCCTCGTCAATATTATGGTGATAGTACATGGATATTTATGTGGAATATTCAGTCAAAAATATTAATTATAAAAATTTAAAATAATAACAATATACATATAAGGCTGACACATTATTATCAAAACACTATTAAAAAAAAACATACACATTTAAATATAATAACAAAAATAATAATACATCTAAGTATTTAACAATAATACATCCAAGTATCTAACAAACATAGATCCATCTTAAGACAAAATCTAATGAGAATCAAGAGGGATCAAATCCCTAAAGGCCCAAACTTTTTTTGAGTCCAATTTGAGGAGATATTTGCACCTTGATGGATTTGACTCCTCTTGGCACTTGATAGATCCAAGATTAACATGGATCTAGGAAAGTGTATAAGTAATGTCAATGTGGAGTGGTCTTACTATTGCCATGGATATGAGCATAAGATATGTGGTCATTGGGGAAGATTCTAAACTAGTAATTCAAAAATAAAATATTATTGTTGAAGGTTTATTATTATTGCACTCATTCTCAAAATGAAAAGAAATTAAATCTATGGAGGAGGTTTGTAGAATTATTACTAAGGTTGAAGTTAGGCATTTTAATATTTAAAGAAAATATAATAAAAGTGACTCTGTCATTTCATAATGTTTATTAAAGAATGGATAGTAGGAACCATTTCCCATGTGCGGGTTAGAGCTCAAGTTATGCAAGACCCAACGCATTGGTTGCAACACTACAAAAACCTAAGTATAACCCATTTTCCAGGAGAGGTTCTCAGGATCTTTATCTTGAAATGTGATCGAGAGAATAACTTCCCATATGATGAGTTGTAAACTCAAGGAGGATTCCATAGTGGCTAGGAAAAAACTTGGCCACATGTAAAAAGAGAAACCTCCACGATCATTTATTTTTCTGATTAGTACCAACCATTCTAAAAAAAAAACCTATGATTGTAATATAACACAATGCTTATTGTCTGCTTTTAAGGATGACAAGAGGTTGGCCTTTGATCCATTTATGTGTGTGTGAGGAGTGCAATGAAAGTCGCACACATTTCAACACTACCTCTAGTTGCTCCCATGGCATCCTCAAGGGATGAACAATCCCTCATGAGAATTGAACCTTGATCATTAGTGAAAAATCCTCGTTTCTCACTTGTGATTCCAGAAAAATGTCATAAATTTTATTAGCCATATTAATCATCTCTTATTTTATTGCACAGTTTATTGTTTTTCAGTATACTGAAATAGTTTTGATATGAATTGAGTGTTCTTATACACATGCCATGTTTTTAAATATTCTTTTTATTTGGTTTCAAATTATGAATCTTAATGGGTTTAAAGATTTTACTTTTATTTAATACAAATTTTATAGTTACAGATTTTTCATATAGTCCAAACCCTAATTCAGAAAAAAAAAATATGAATATTGGGAATACAAAGGTTCTTGTTTGGAGTTATAAAATGTGTGAGGACCACATCACAAAAACATACAATTGGTTTTTAAAAATGAAAAGGGGGAAGAATTTTATTTTAAAAGAGGGGCTTTGAAGCCAGCAAAAAGATACAACAATTCAAGTATTGATTCTAATCTACTCAAAATTCCCTAGAGCAGGGATATTGTATCTTATAACAAAGTCTTTGAATTCTTCCCTAGATAAAAAATTCCAGAGTGACTAGGATACACTATGTAATAGATTCTGAATATCCTTATACAAAAATTATACATTTATCAAAATTTGTTTGATATTGCACTAGAAGGTACCATCATTCATTTACAGGGGTTGGTTCATTGAGGTCGAGTTGGATAGGAGTTGTTGGCGGTGCAGAAGATGCCTTTGAAGTCCTAGAGCTTGCATCTTGTTGAGGACGGGCCCATAGTTCCTCGATTTGAAGCCTAAGTACATCACATTTGTCTTGGAGATTACGAATTGATTGTTTTTGAACCACGTATTCTTCCAAACTTGTGATGAGATGAGTAGAGAGAACATTATATTAAATTTGCATAGAAAGGATTGAGTTCCTTGATTCAGCCAAATCATCTTCCAATTGTGCCACCCTGTGTGTCCAATCGTAATTTCTAGTCACCATTGTCTGTGGATAATAGGATCAGAAGGTTGAGGACAAAGTGAAAGAGCAACGGGAGATTCACGAACATCCACCAGGAGACCAGAATGAGAATGCGGCATAATTTGTTAGGGACCTAACCCCTCATGTAGGTAGAATAATATATTTCCATGTAATAAAGGTCAATATTAATAAGGCCTATCAATAAGGAAGAATAAGTCCAATGTAAGAAGACCTAATAGAAGCTTTCGCTTCTAGAAGGATCTTCCTCTAGATGGTTCTTTTGATAGACATATTTAGTATAAATAGTAGTTGAGGCTATGAGAACTTTGTCTTGGATATTATTGTAATAGATCTCTTCTCTGCTAGAGGTTTCCCCCTCGAAGAGGCAAGTGAACTTTGCTCTCGGTAATCAAAGTGCTCTTTCTGGTGTTGTTTTGGTATCATTTTGGTATTATTATGGTGTTGTTCTGGTTATATTATTGTTCATCTGCCATTTCTAGTTATTTATTTATGTTCTGCATACTTTTTTATATATGGAATTTTACAAGTGGTATCAGAGCACCTTCCTCGGCATAAAATTGTGGGTTAATTTTTTTCAGGGTAGAGACGTATTCCGGTGTCTTTAAGCTACAGAGATCTGTCATTACGTGCATAAACTCACGGTTGGGGATTCATACACATAGGAAATACAAGTGGTTCTTAAGCGCGCATCTGTTGGCCACCCTTGTAACCCCTATTGGTACACCTTTAAGTGGCAGCGCATCAGAAAATACATGTATAAGGATCGGCCTAGAGATTCTGAAGCCCTCTGTAGATAAACTGATCGATTGCTTGACTGCTATAGTACCACCGAGAACAACACTCGGTACGATACTCTCTATTACCTGGGTAGTCGGGTAGTACAACTAAGGGAACAGTCTAGCCTCCTTAGTTGGTGCCCTAAGATATTGAGTTGAGTACTATTGTTTGACCCGCATGTATATTAGAGAGCTATAGCACAAGGCAAACCCTTGTCTGTAGAAGAGGCAAGTGAACTTTGCTCTCAGTAATCAAAGTGCTCTTTCTGGTGTTATTCTGGTATCATTTTGGTATTATTGTGGTGTTGTTCTGGTTATATTGTTGTTCATCTGCCATTTATAGCTATTTATTTATGTTTTGCATACTTATATATATATGGAATATTACATAATTCGGGCTATGCAGTGTATGTAAAGAGCCTGACATTCAAGTGCAGTCGCCATTTCTGTTAGAAAAATGAGATCGCAGATCAATAAAATAAAACAAATGTGGAAACAAAACACATAAGATACACAATACAATAAATACATAGATATATGTGGTTCGCCCAGTGTGGGATACGTCCACCAAAGAAATTTCCAGGTCCTTTATTGTTATCCAACACATGAAGGGATACAACCTACAACATACCCATTGTAAATTCCTCTTCTTTCTCTAATTGTATCTCCTCTCATAATACAATATTAAATCACATACACAACCACAATACAATTCCCTCATAAAACAAGGTTGCCTTCTAGGGAAAAAAACCCTAACATAACTTATATCTTCATATTTGCGACCTTATAATGAATGGTCTAGATTGACTACGAAATTATAATATTTTACAAGGAAACTTTTCCAAAAATTTCTCTTTAGGGGCATTGCCCATGAACCCTCGCCAAGGGGGCCTTCAAAATTTCTCGCTCCCCCCCCCCCAGCAAGAGATCCCGGGAGGGGGGGGGGGGGAATCCCCTCCACACCCCCCTGTCAGGTAATGGGATCCAAACATGGCTGAAACAAGACCTCTGAATCAAGAAGATAATCAGGCTCCACAACAAACAGTCTCGACATCATCTTCTTCGTCGATTAAGTTCTCACACAATAGCATCATCCTTGAACCCATACTGCCACCTTCTGCAATCATCTTCATGGGTACGACTGTGGGAGGTACTAAGTGCTTTATCTCTTCACACAAAAGAAAATGAAGGGATAAGTGAGGGAAGGAACGTCCTAGGTTCGAGGGATTTAATGCAAATTCGTGGGGGTTCATGTCAGCCGCACGTCCAGGGAGAGACAGTGAAATGACATGAAATCAAAGGACGAGATCCAAAAGGAGAGGTGGGTGCAGGGGAAGGGGGGGAATCCCCCTTTGATTAATTTCTAACATCATCCCATTAGTTTCAATGATTTTTAAGCCCCACTTAAGACCTAGGGTCCTTTGATCTCTTTCCCTAATGGGAATTGTGAAATGTATGTGATCCAGGATCTTTTCATCAAGTGACTTATTAAAGAATTGTATTAAATGAGCATAAACTAAAGTACACCATAAAGAAGGAAAATCTCAAAAGGAAAGAGACATAAGGATGCAATATGAACACAAAGAACTTGATAACGGAGTTCATCCCTTATGGACTACGTCTTCGAGTCCTGCTCTCAAATGGGTAGGCGCTTTTATTAGCTCCACAAAAAAATTGGGAAAAATACATAAGTATACCTCATTTTGGAGTTAAGTTATAGAAGCTTTGCTCAGATCAGAAAACAAATATCACCACTGCGTTCATGACGTCGAATTACCTAAAAATGATTATCTCCACGCCTCAATCTGAGTTTGGAATTTTCAGGCCCAAGAGACACCCATGCCTCAGCTTCCATGCATGCCTCTGAAAATGAATGACTAGAAAAATCTCGAAAAACATGCCCAGTCTCGAAATCTGTGCCCTGGTCTCTCCTCCTCTCTGTCCTGTACACTAGCGGAAGCCCCTTTTTATACAAAATTAGGGCGGTTAAACATTAATGATGTGGTTGGCGCATTGGTTAGTGGGGATATTTTAAGGCTATAAATTGGCAGAGATTTAGGCGGAGGTCTCGAGGTCGAACCTGCGGGCCTCCCCTTTATGTACATTCGTTATAACAGTTTTTGGCGAGATCTGCTAAAACTGGAGAAGATGTTGCTAAACTAGCAGAGTTTGGAATATGCCACCAATTCTAGTGGAATAGCCACCATATTTGGCAGACTGCCTTTTAATATTTTATTTTTTTTGGTTTTTCGGTCACGGGCCCTCCTTGGGAATTTTGAGGGTGTCACGTGGTACCCTCTAATTGGTTCATGTGGCAGTCGTTGATTGACCCACCTGCCTGTTGATTTCACCTCCATGTCACCTCCATACTAGACACATGGAACCTTCTAGGTGGTGCCATGTGGCATCACCTAGGGGTGCCACATGGAACTTTTTACCGATCCACATGGAGCCCTGAAAATCCTATTGGTGGGTGACATGTGGTAACCTCTAGTGATGCCATGTGGCATGCTGACATCATCATGACATGTGTCACCCTCTATGCTTTCCACGTATATTTTATGGATGATGAAGTCATATGTACTGATGCTAATGTCATCAGTACGGATGTTGAATCATCCCTGTTGACTCGGCTAGGTTCACCAAAACTTTGACCGTGAATATCTTTCGATCCATAATCTCATTTGATGAGCCATTTACATCGTTAGAAAGCTTGTGACACGCTCTTCGTGATCATGCCATTTTAACTAAGTTTTGGGAACTTTGAATTTTTTCCCTTTCTTTGTCTTTTGAATCCATTATGAGCATCCTGAGTTACCTCTGCGAGTTTTGAGTTGTTATTAGCCTTCTATGGATCCTTTTTTGATCATGCCTTCCTACTGAGATCTTTTTGGACCACCAAAATCTTTCATCAATCAATTGGTAAGTGAGGGAAGAGTCCCCTCACTTTGTCCTTCTCAATCCACTTTGCCTTGATTGGATGTGAGCCCTTCAAGCCTACTTGAATCTAATCAACATTACCCCTGCGTGAAGTCCTCGTCCTTTTGTCTAGGATAATATCTTCCTGTAACTCATCCAAGTACTCAGGTGCAAACTCCTCAACTGAAGGTATTGAAGCTTCCTCATCTTGATCCATGATCATGGGAGGCTCAAAAAGTTTCAAGTTCTCTACATTCACAATGGAATAAATCTACATATAAGGTGGAAGATCTAAACGAAAAGCATTAGTGCTTCTTTTCTCCAAGATAGTGAAGGGTCCATATCGGATGGGCTTGAGTTTCTTGCCTTCACCCTTCAATCGTTCCTTGCTGATGTGAAGCCATACCCAATCTCCAACCTGGAACTGATGATCAACCCTGTGCTTATCATGTCGAGCTTTATACTATGCTTGACTCTTCTCCAATTGTTCCCTGACTTCCTAGTGTATCTGTTGGATCCTCTGGATGGGCTTATGAGCTTTGTCCTCTATTCGTTCTTCATTCACATCAGCATCTCTCCCATACATTAAGTCCAAAGTAACCTTTGGTAGGTACCCGAAACATGTCTCAAAAGGTGATCTCTGAGTGGATGAATGTAAATCTCAATTATAAGCATGTTGTACATAGGGTATTTTTTCATCCCATAACTTAGGATGCTTGTCGCAGTAGCCTCGAAGAAAAATAACCATTGTTATGTTTACCACCTCTATTTTTCCTTCGATCTATGGATGGAAAGCAATGCTCCTCTTCAATTTGGTGTCCATCATTCTCCACAAGCTAGTCCAAAAATCCCCAAGGAATCAAGTATCTTGATCTGAGACAATGGACGTGGGTAACCCAAAGTGAACCCAAACATGTTGAAAGAAGAGATTAGCAATCTGCTCATAAGTGATATGCTTTTTACATGGCATCAAGATACACATCTTGCTAAACCTATCCACTACAACATACAAATAGTCATGACCCCCTTTGGTCATTGGCAAACCCCCTACAAAATCCATGGAAATGCTTTCCCATGGATGGGATGGAACAATAAGTGGTGAGTATAGCCCCAATTTTCTATTAGTGAGCTTACAAGTAGAACACATTACACACCCCTTTACATATTTAGTTACAATTTCTTTCATTTGAGGTCAGTAACAAAACCTCTGCAAATGAGCCATAGTTTTTCCCACCCCAAAATGCCCAGACACAAGAGAAGTATGAGCTTCTCGTATTACATGGACTTATTCACTTGCAGGAATACATAGCTTCCCAAGATGATAGAGTAGTTTTCCCTGCAGACAATAGTTCTCTACCTGTGCACCATGGGTTAGCTTCTCATATACTTCTTTAAAATCTTCATCGATGGCATATTTCTCTACATAGTTATCATGAGATAAAGAAGTATTCTTCAAAATAATAGAAGAAATAGTAGGAGGTCTAGAAATCATATCAGCTACCTTGTTACTTGTACCCATCTTGTACTTGATTACCAAATGAAATTGTTGTAGAAAACTCATCCATCTATAGTGTATATATTGTTGTAGTTTGGTCTGTGCTTGAAGATATTGTAAGGATTGGTGATCTGTATGTATAATTGTTCCCTTCCCTAACAAGTAGTGCTTCCATTTCTTTACGCTTTGAACTAATGCATACAACTCTTTATCATATGTAGGATAGTTAACAACAAATTGGTTAAAATTTTCAGAGTGGTAACAAATAGGCTTACGATATTGCATCAATATTGCACCCATGGCATATCCATTGGCATCTGTCTCGATCTCAAAGGGATGTTGAAGATTCGGTAATGCTAATACCGGTGTGGTACTGCTCTTCTCCTTCAAAGTGTAAAAAAAAAATTGTTTCTTTCCTTCCTACTGAAAAGTGTTCTTCACACTAGTTAAGGCATGCAAAGGAGCTGCTATAAAGGAGAAGTTTGAAATGAACCTCCTCCAATATTGTACTGCACCCAAGAAGCTTTGGATCTCGGTTACACTTTTTGGCTCAAGCCATTTTACAATTACTTCAATTTTGGAAGGATCAATCTTCAATTGTCCTCCTCCCATGATATGACCTAAGTATACGAGTGCAGTCTTGCCAAATTCACAATTAGACATTTTCACATACAACTTTTCCCTCTGCAAAGTATCCAATACTTGTTTTACATGCCTTACATGTTCATCCCAAGTCCCAATAAAAACAAGAATGTCGTCTAAATACACAAGCACAAATTCATCTAGGAAAGGCCTGAATACCTCATTCATCAGACGCATGAAAGTTGTCGGAGCATTACAAAGCCCAAATGACATAAATAGCCACTCAAACAATCCATGTTTGGTTTTAAAAGCAGTCTTCCATGCATCCTATTCTGCAACCCTGATTTGATGATATCCACTACACAAATGCAACTTAGTGAAATAAACAACATTCTTCAATTGATTAAGTAAATCATCTATACGAGGAAGAGGGTATTGATTTTTCACTGTGATTTTGATTAAGGCCTGGTAATCGACACACATTCGCCATGTGCCATCTTTCTTTGGCACCATCATGATTGGAGAACCACAAGGAGATGAACTGGGCCTGATGACCCCTTGATCCAATAAGCTCTGTACCTACTTCTTGATCTCTGTCATCTCCACAATTGACATCATGTACATGCCCACATTAGGAAGAGGAGAATCATGCTGAACATGTATCTCATGTTGGATTTCTCTCTTAGGAGGTAATCCATCTGGTTCCTGAAAAATATCATCATAATTAGAAACAATATCAAATAATTCCTTTTTATGAGATGGATCACACCCTCAGAAAGCGTTGAATGTCCTGACATCTTTCTCTTTGACGACCATGAGTACATATCTCTTATTAGTGGTTATGAGTCTTTTCATTTGTCTTTCACTAACAAGTGTTGTATTTACCCTCATGTTGTGAGCTCTAACAATATATTCCACTCCCCCTTTTGTAAGGTGGTATTTGTTCTCATGACGAAAGAAGACAACTTTTCTATCATAAAGATAAGGAATCCCCAACACTATGCCACATATATCAAGTGGTGCAACATCCAAATCCACTTCATCAATCAACTTTGAAGCAATAGAAAATCTGATCCTACATTGTTTGGTGACATTAAGTTTTGCTTGATCACATACCCAACCAAGAGGATAAGGCTTTGGATGTGGTTTCGTTTCAAGACCCATGTTCTTGACAAGTGCTTCAGATATTTATTTTACTTGGGAACCCGAATCAAATAATGTATCTATCTTAGTATGTTTAGATACAACTCGTATATGAAATAACTCATTCATCTTTCATTCATCAATATGAGATTCATCATTGGAACTTCAACTAGCATGAAGGGAATATTTACCTGGTACTCCAACCGCTGTGATCTTTCCTTCATCTCCTGATTCGGAACCAAGATCTTGTTGCATTGTAGCAATGGTCTTTTTCTTCCCCTTTCCACCGAACTGTTTCGGTTTCTTTTATGGATGCAGTTTCCAACAGTGTTCTTCATTGTGACCGCTCTTATTGCAATGAGTGCAGGATGGTTTTCCTCCTTCTCTCGTCACTATAGCGGTCTTCTTATCCTTCCTTTTGAACTTCTTGAAAGTCTTTTGTGGGAAATTGGAAGGTTTCTTCATGGGATCTTCTTGAACATGTTTCCCTATGTTCTCAAGGTTAGTGGCTTGCACACAAACTTCGTCAAGACTAGCGAGGTTAAACAAGAGAAAAGTATGATGAATATAACTGTGAAGTGGGCCAATATACTTCATTAAAGTTTCATAATAATCCAAAGGAATATTCAAATAAAGATCTTTCTTCCTAAATTCTTCAGTGAAACTTTGTACAGTCTGACCTTTACCTCAAAGTTTTCCATTCCATCATTGCTTTATGTAAATACCCTAATGGATAGAACTGCTTCCTTATCTCTGATTTAAATTATGACCATGATGAAAGAAGATTACCACACTTACTCGTGTCCTAAAGCTTGATCTCCCACCATACGAGAGCAATGCCTTCCAACCAAAGAGAAGCCAGTTGTACTTTAACTTCCTCTTCATCAATATGTTGAACACGAAAATATACTTCAACCTGTCAGATCCATTTGTCTAGCTTTTCAGGATTAGCATCTCCATTAAACATAGGTAAAGAAAACTTTACATCAATATTTAATAATGGTTTCTTAAAAGAGGCTTTAAGGCTAGAATGATGAGAATGCTCAGAGGAAGAAGAACTAGAACTTGAAGGCGAAAATGGAGGCTCAGGAGGATCTCCTCCAACCCCTTGGTTTACTGAAGCATAATCATCTGGTAGTGCTTCCTTTTTCTTCCCTTTATTCTTCATCCTCTTCTCGTAATCTCCATACATTCGTTCGACCATTTCTGACATGTGTTAAAAGACCATGTGAAAGTTTTTATCATGTTCATCACGCTTGTCCTCTTCTGCCATATTTTTCCTTCGGGATGCACGACCAACTTCGAGATTGAACTTCTTAACATTTCCTTCACCTTGCTTATGCTTGGACCTAGTAATCATTCATAGTCAACAATTCAAGTCAAAGATGACTACTCTGATACCAACATGATCTGAGATCTTTTCGTTAGGTGACTTATTAAAAAATTGTATTAAATGAGCATAAACTAAAGTACACCATAAAGAAGGAAAATATTAAAAGGAAAGAGACATAAGCATGCAATATGAACACAAATAACTTGATAACGGAGTTCATCCCTGGTGGACTATGTCTTCGGGTCCTTCTCTCAAATGGGTAGGCGCTTTTATTAACTCCACAAAAGAATTGGGTAAAATACATAAGTATACCTCACTATGGAGTTAAGATACAGAATATTTGCTCAGATCAGAAAACAAACATCACCACTGCATTTGTGGTGTCGAATTACCTAAAAATGACTGTCTCCATGCCTCAATCTGAGTCTAGCACTTTCAGGCCCAAGAGACACACCTACTTCAGTTTATGTGTCTGCCGCTACAAATGAATGACTGGAAAAATCTTGAAATCTACGCCCTGGTCTCTCCTCCTCTCTGTCCTGTACACTAGCAAAGGCCCCTTTTTATACAAAATTTGGGCGGTTAAACATTAATGATGTGGTTGGCACATTGGTTAATGGGGCTATTTTAAGGTTGTAGGTTGGCGAAGGTCTCGGGGTCGAACCAGTGAGCCTCCCCTTTATATACATTTGTTATAATAGTTTTTGGCGGGCTCTGCTAAAATTGGCAGAGATGTTGCTAAACTAGTAGAGTTTGGAATATGCCACCAATTCTAGTGGAACAACCGCTAAATTTGGTGGACTGTCTTTTAATATATTTTTTTTGTTTTTTCGGTCACGGGCACTCCTTGGGCATTTCGGGGGTGTCATGTGGCGCCCTCCAATTGGGCCACGTGGAATCCACTGATTGACCCACCTGGCTACTGATGTCACCTCCACGTCACCTCCGTACATGACACATGGTGCCTTTTGGGTGGTGCCACGTGGCGTCACCTGGGGGTGCCAAGTGGCACTTTTTTACCGATCCAGATGAAGCCCTGAAAATCCTATTGGCGAGTGACACGTGGAAACCTCTGGTGTTGCCACGTGGCATGCTGATGTCATCATGACACGTATCTCCCTCTGTGCTTGCCACACATATTGTATGGACAATGATGTCATCTGTACTGATGTTGACATCAGCAGTACGGATGTTGACTAATCCCTGTTGACTGGGCTAGGTTGACCAAAACTTTGACATGAATATCTTTCGATCCATAACTTCATTTGACGATCCATTTACGTTGTTAGAAAGCTTACGACGCACTCTTCGCGATCATGCCATTTTAACTGAGTTTTGGGAATTTTGAATTTTTTCCCTTTCTCTATTTGTTGAAGCCATTATGAGCGTCATGAGTTGCCTTTGCGAGTTCTAAGTTTTTCTTAGCCTTCTCTGGATCCTTTTTGGATCAGTATGATACTAATCATGGTATTACTGCAATGTGGTGGAGTACATTTACGAGCAGAGTTCCCTCAGGCTACATGGCATCGAGATTGTCATGCTTGTCAACGTCTTTGTTATTCTCTCTCAAGACATGAAATAATTCTATGGTCTTGAGGGTCTTAGTTTCTGACTGAATTCTAATCATGATAAATCAGAGATGAAGATTCTTCGGAAGAGTATTTTTCATGGCATGAGAGATGATAAGTTTAGAATCTCCTATCACTATGACATTCAATATGCCTCTATCTTTTGCCAAAATCAGACCCGCAAGAAGTGCATAAGCTTATGCTTGATTGTTAGAAGAATGTCCTACGCTCTAAGTGAAATCAAAATCCAATTATTCTCATGGGTTGAAAAACACCCCTCGCGCACCTTCCACCCCACACAAAAACATACTATTTGTTATTGATGTTGCATTAAAAAAAATGAATTTTATTTTATGATTTACATAATATATTATGTTTATAAATAAATAAATTTTTTATGATGAAATTTGATTAGCTTAAGGTTAAAAGGTTTATATTACTTAAATATAAACATATTATAAAAAAATTATACATATTTATAAAAAAATATTTGATAAATATTTTAAAATAATATAGAAATAAATATGATAAATATTATATATGGTTTATAAATATAAAAAATTGCTACAAACCCATCATGTATTAAAGACGTAATGATTCAAATGAGAAGACAAATTGATAAAAATGTTATTTGTTTTTAAGACCTCGTTCACACATGAAACATTGGTTGAAAATAATGTACCACTAATAACTATAATTTATAATTGAACATTTAAAACATCTTTTGCTTTCCACTTAAAGAGATGTTTATAAATGTTTGTCATTTAAATATATGTTTATAAATGATTAATCGTATAATATTGTATTGTTTTCAAATTTGCATGAAACATATCTACTGAATTTGAACATAGAGAATCTCTTGAGTTTGAGAATGTAGGTTTCTACAGTTGTTTATAAGGTTAGGAAATGTTTTGATAAGAATAGTGTTGCTAGATTTCGAGTGGACACTTCACTCTTACATATTTAATTTTATAATATTAAAATTATAAATTAAAATTTTGTATATTTTAATTTTTAATTTATATTTTATTTTTAAAAATAAATAATATTATTTTTTTAAAATAAATTATTTATGAGAAATAAATCATTTATTTGAATGGGATGTTACAAAATTTTATTTCATTAAGATCTAAATTAGTTGAATTTATAAATGTAAATGTGTTGGGTAGTATTTAAAAAAAAATGATTTATTTAATATTAATTTTATTTTTTTATTTATATTTTATTTATATTTTATTTTTAAAAAGAAATAATATATTTTTTTTAAATAAATTACTTATGAGAAATAAATCATTTATTATTTTCATTTATTTGAATGGGATGATACAAAATTTTATTTCATTAAGATCTAAATTAATTGAATTTATAAATGTAAATGTGTTGGGTAGTATTTAAAAAGAAATGATTTATTTAATATTAATTTAAATTTATTTTAATATAAATTTTTGTAAATATTATTAATTTTTTATTAATAATAAAAATTATATATACTATAGTTTTCTAAAAAAACATTGTGTAAGAAGTTTTGAAATTCTTAATATTTGAGTGGATATTTCACTCATCATAAGGATAAATGAAACTCTAAGATATTAGAAAAGAGTGGTAAGGCTTAGTATTTAAAGAAAATACAAGAAGATGACCATTCAAAAGAAAAGAGAATTAATAAAATAATGAAAATGACATTTTGTATAAAAATGATATTAAAATTAAGGTATTGAAAATAAAATATTTCCAAAATTTTGGCTAAGAAGAATATTCAAACAATTATTCAGAACTGTCAGGTACAAATCTGACCCAATGTTTGGCCATGAGACACTCTTTTAAATCCAAGCACCTAATTTGTTTTGACCAAACCAAAATCTTACCCTCAACACCTTATTGTTCTTCTCATATCATTCATGAAGTGTTGGAAATTGAAAAACATCCTGATAATTTTAATTGTGAAGATGGCTACAAACTTAACCAATCTTGAAAGCCCACCATTCATCAACTCAGTTAGTATCCTCCCTTTGGATTTTAACTTACTATTTTCACTCTTTCAAATGATCTTCTTCTGGCTCTGACCTATCTTTTCTTTGTTGTTTTGGTCTTTTCTTTCCCTACTCTAGAATCTATTTGAGTCTTTTTTTTTAATCCTTTAATTTCAATGTTTCCTTCTTATCTTAGAATAACACAATTTATTTAATACATTTGTTTATTATCTCCCTTCAACATCTCATTCTCCCTCTCATATTTTAAGACCTTATTCAATTATCGTTTTCAATCATAACTATTAGTAAAAAAAAATTGTCTAATATTCCTCTTTTCTCCT
>ML800597.1:42860-68034 GCA_009831015.1 Picea engelmannii
TTCAAGGTGTGTTGGTTTTGTAATGACGAGGTCTACACATGCATCTGTTTTGAAGTGATTCTGAGCACTTTGATTTTTAGGCCTTCCTGGATTCATTTTGGATCAATGACTAAAGAATTTGAGATACATCATCAAAAGAGCACTCCTTACCATCCCCAAGATAATGGAACCATGGAAGCATTTAACAAGATATTGGATAATGCCTTAACCAAGATTTGCAATGTGAACATGGATGATTGGGATTTGAAGATACTAGTAGTGTTATGGGCTTATAGAACTACATGCGAGAAGTTAATAGGGCATACACCTTTCAAATTTTTGTATGGACAGGAAGCGGTGGTTCCCTTGGAGTATTTGATACCTATTTTGTGTATTGCATCTATTACAAACATGACAGAAAGAGGCGTAGTACAGGAAAGATTAGCTCAACTCATGGAAATGGAAGAAGACAAGAATATAGCTAGCTTCCATCAAGAGGTACATAAAGCAAAGGAAAAATCTTGGCATGACATATATATTAAGAAGAAGAACTTCAAGGAAGGATATTTGGTTCTCCTTTATGACAGTAACTACTTGTAGCACCCAGGGAAGTTCAGGATGTATTGGTTAGGGCCATATGAGATAAAGTCGATCACAGATGGAGATTTTGTGTAGCAGAAGGATTTAATAGGCAAAGAGATTCAAAGAATGGTGAATGGTAGTCAACTGAAACTGTATAGGGACAATCGACCCACTAACCCTCAATAGTTGCAGTGCAGAAAGTAGAACCGTAAATATTGTATATAGTAGGAGTCAAAAAGAAGGAAAAGGAAGAAAAAAGTAGAAAAATAAGAAAAATCCAAAAAGAAGTAAGCAGATGGATAAGTGGTAGACATACAGTGGAAGAATACAGCAGAAGATTGAAAGAGGTATGACATAATCTGAATAGACTGCGCGACAGAAAAAGTGAATATAGCATGCCAGAACGTAAAATGATCGGAAAGAATAAACCGGTGACCGGCAAAGTAAGACACATTTATGGCAGAGGTTATAAAAGGGTAAAAGAACCGAAAAAGGAAAACACTTGTGATTTTGAGAAAACAGGAGAAAAAGAGCGAACAGGTTGCAATTGTGTGAGAAATTTGAATATCCCAACTTAGATTTACAACGATTTTTTTCTCGAACTATAACAGTGACACCACCGAAGTTCGGAGCACCCAGCCAGTTCACAAAAAGGACAAGAAGCACCAACAAATTGACGAAAGAGGCGACCAGGGTGATCGATGTGAATGGGATATTGTCGACAAAGAGTGAATCTATTAGTCTGATGTTGATCAAGGAACAGAACCTAGAGGAAGAAGCAATGGAGGTAAACATGCAGAATAAGGTCGAAACCATAGCACAAAAGGAAACCCTAACACAACAAAACCAAGAGTAGCGCACACACAGGAAGAACAGAATGTAGAAGATAGTGAGAAGATAGAATCAGATGAACCTAAGGAAACACAAAACCCTAGAGTAGAACAACCCCCAAAATTCAAAGATATTTCAAACAAACCAGGCATCGATGAAGATCAGGAAACAAAGGAAGAAATAGAGATAGTAGGTCCATCAAAGAAGAAAACAAAGCCAACAATACCAGTAGCGAGCACACAAAAGTAGATTTCATTGTCATTGCCCCAAATTCTGGAGTGGGTAATCATTGTAGAGGACATGATAGGGTTTGTTCCCAAATTGAAATACGCAAATGACAATGTAATAGAGGTGACCAAGTTTCTTGAGCTTGCGCAGGAACTTTATATGGAGAAAAAAGGGGTAACTGCAGCAGGAATTCTGATATTAGAACCTAATCAGTGAATAGCAGGGCTTTATAAACTCTGGCATCATGAATTTGTTGGAAATACCACACTTTTGTAGGGGGGGGGAGGTCAATGTCTGCGTCAAACAACTACTATCGAGAGTCCATGGAGGATTTTTGTTAATGGAAATACCTGTCCCAATTGTTGTATACCTAATTGTGAATATTAGAGGGATTCCAATAGATGGAGTGAAGCCTGAGCAGTATTTAGATGATAAGATGAAGGAAAATGCCATTACAGAGGAAGTAAAATCTTAATTTGGCACTGACAGGGGAAGTAGAGGCATGATTATCAAAAACATAAATGACTCAGCCACAAGATTCACAACAAAGTTGATGGATTCCAAGTTACTGAGAAAATTTCGCAAGGAAGAGGCACTGGCAAGAGTGGTAGTAGTAGTCATGCAGTGCGCGAAGGGGACAGTACTCAGTTGGGCACCATATTTGCTCAACCTATTTTTGGAATATTGCAGAGATGCACAACATTTTGGGACGAAGTTCCATTATTCTTGGTTGTTGATTTTGATAGACTTAATGGCATGGAGAGAACCGAAGTACTCGGCCTTCCTTTACAGGAGAAAAAAGTGCCACGCAACAAGGTATATAGCCATGTGGAACAATACAGATCTTAAGCAGAGGAAAGATAATGCCAACATTTTTGGCATGTATCTTGAGGAGATGCATAATAAGATAGAAAACACATGGAGGATCTCACCAGAAGTGGTGAAGGAGAATGAAGGGACAACAAATTTTAAAGCATCTAGGCACAACATGTGGATAAAAGCAAGAAGAGACCCCAAGAAGAAATGGTTGAACATGTAGTACTGTGTCACAACAGAAGAAGTACAATGGGTGATAGGGGAATGGCCAGATCATTAGAAGGTACCAGTGACTATCAAGAAAGGAACAAAGGGTAAAGAATAATCAGAAGTTGGCTTGTCGCAGAAATCAAGTAGTCCAGTAGCAAACACCAAGAAAGTATCAAAGTACACTAAGCCAATAGAAAGTGGAGCGATAGTAAAGAAGCAGAGGAAGAAGGGAAAAATACCTAGGACCTCAGTACTAGGAACTAAGTGGGCGGAAGGGACAAACGGGGAATCACAAAAAAAATATAGCATCCATAGATAAGAGGTAGGAAGTGGAGACATACCAGAGGCAAAGAACCTCATGCAGATAGAAACAACACCAAAAATAAAATCAGTGGAAGGCGCAAAAGAAGGGCCCTTAGCTCATAATAATTGAGGATGATGTAGAATTGGTGGCAGACAAGGTGTAGGATCGTGGAAAAGAAGATCTATATGTCACAGAGTCACAAAAAGAAGAATTGATGAAAAATATGATGGAGGTGAAAGAATTTTTGGAAAGCCTACAGATCAATGTAGCACAGCAGAAAGACACAGTGCAGCATGAGAAAATACATGAGGAAAAGGAGACAGTGCAGAAAACAAAAATGGGAAGTGAAACTTTCCAAATCAACCAAGGAATGATACACAGAGACAAGGGTACAACGCAAAAACCCTTGAAGGATATAGAGAAATTGGATTTGGTGTTGTCCAAGATTCCAACCAAGGCATTATACAAGCTATAGATTAGTGTCGCGAATGAAGTTTAATCAAGGGCTATATTAGTGTTGTGAATGAAGTTTAATCAAGGGCTAGGACATATGCAATGAACTTAGAGACATCCAGGGAGGTAAAGGAGGTACTAGAGATAGCCCTCAAATAAGTTCATCTTGAGAGGGATGAATAAAAACAACACACAAAGAAAATAGACCAAAGGCTTGAGGAAGTCTTTCAAACTATACCAGACAATGCATTAGCAAAGGAGTTAAGTACAAAAGAGAATATCCAAAAGATAGCATAGGCTATGGAAATTTACAAACATGAAATCACAAACCTAATAGAGAAGGTGATTCCTAGCACTCCACCAGAGATCAAAGCACAAAAGGAAAAGTAGGTTGTAGAACACACAAAAAATATTGAAGGGGAGCTTAAAAGAATGACAGAACTATATAACACTACAGAGAATATGTGGACATAATTGCAAGAAGATGTGAATATTAAAGAATTATACCAGAAGGAGGGCAACATAAACACTGCGGTCCAAGACCTGAAGCACAGACAGAAGAATATGGCCACCTTAGATAGGATGAAGAGTGCGCGGGAGATGAAGAACCTACGGGAAGAGTTGAAGTCAATCCAGATGGAGAAGCAGTTAAGACAGGCTCAGTTGGAGCCATTACAGGAAAGGGAAACAACGATGATCATAGAGTTGGAAGCAGCAGAGGTCAGCATAGAGCAACTACACTTGGAGAGTGTAGAAGTTTTGAAGGAGCAGATAACAACACAGTTGGTAGAAAATATTGCATAAAAACGTGTGTAGGAGAAAGCACAGGTACAAGATTTGACAAGCAGATTTCAGACATTGAAGAAGTCAGTGCAGGAGGCAAACAATACCTAAGTGGCTCGGGATGAGCCACAGGTAACTGTTGCAGGCATGTTGGAGTAGGCTATTTTGGGAGAAAATTTCAAGGAATAAGGAAGAATGCATCAAATGAGGTAGGAAGCTAAGGAATGGACCAAAGAAGCAGTGCACTCCGAGAATCAAGGAAAAGCAGCGCGAGGAAAAGAAGATTCAAAGCAAGAAACGATTGGATTAAAGACCAACCGCGCACAGGAGGTTGTAAAGTGGACAAATATAATCCACTAGGGTTAAGGATTTCGTAATCAATTTAATGGCTTTAACCCAATTTTGGTAGTATAAATAGGCATTGTAAGATATGAGGAGATCATCTAATTTTTGTGAAGTTAAGTTTAGTTTTGACTCTTTGATATATTTTGAGTCACAGTATTAGTTTTGATTGAGAGCTATGGAGCTCATACTTGGACACTTATGGATTATAACTTAGGGTTAGGTCGCAATCTATGGATCTTGGTGTGACACTCATCAGCATCACCTATACTCGTGCATTCCAAATGCACTTTTGATCTAATGCGCGCAGTGCAGAGATTTGATGAAGAATAATAAGAAGCAAAAGATCTTTGTGGACATAGCCCAGTGGGGTGAACCACAATAAAACATGGTGTCTTTATGTGTGTTTCTCTTATGTGTTTCTTTCATATGATTTATGATGAATGAGTAAGTAAATGAATGAATCTATTAGAGTTAATTTACAACACACACTAGAATAGTTATGCAGAATGAATGTTAATGCTTAAGGAACTAGTAGATCTGATATATATGAAGTAAAAAGGAATTCCTAACATCCCCATGAGCACCATCCCTTCCATGACTGTAGACATCTAGGTCCTGCAGCCACCCATAAGCCATCTTGGGTGAGACTGTGTTGTGCACTCTGTGCACAGTGTTTCCTTCCGGTTTACTAGAACAACCAATGGTTTCTAGGTTTTTGTTGGAGAGCTAAGGTAGAACCTGGGTCAGCCCATACATCCAACAATGAGTGTCAGAGAAGTTATTAAAAGAGAAAAGAAGAAAAACAAGTCACTCCAAGTAGAACTAACAAAGAAAGAAGAATCTTAGAACTCCAAAGAAGTAGAGCAGATAATCACGAAGTTAAAACTCCAGGAAGAAGAAGACAAGAGGATTAAAGAAGCACTCATAGGCAATTAGAAGAAAGAGACAGGACCATTGAAGGCCTAGAAATTGAGATAGTCACTCTATGAAAAGATATTCAGAAGAAGGACATGCAGCAAAACAACACCAGGATATTGGATAATATCATTAACAGTCAAAGACCTTACTATGACAGATTTGGTTTGGGATACAATCAGACACAAACATAGAAAGGTCCAAGATCCAAAATGACATAACAAGAAGTAGAACCAAGAAGCTATGCATAATTTTTCAGAGGTTCCTCGAAAGAAGAAGACATGAAAACTCAAGGGGAAGATTACAGAAACATTGCACCACCTAGAATATTCAAAAGACAATATCAGCAGCAGTTAGCTATAGGAAGACATGAATAAGAATAAGGATTCAGAAGAGCAGCACCATTCAGAATATATTCTACTCCCAGGTATCATACTATTTTTCTTGGTTCAATTTATTCATGTTATAATTTTGGGCACAAAGTTGTGAATTATAGAGCCAATACCAAGAACATAAGAAACGATGAGGGCTATACAAGAAATAGTTATCCAATAAGATCTCATGAAGCACAAAGTAGAAGCTAAAAGAGATTTGGATCATTAAGTGATGAGGTAGAATTCTACAAGTGCAACAAATTTGGACATATAGCTAGAGATCGCAAACTTATTGTTCCTCCAGGGGAACCAAAGCAGAATAACAACAGTCATAAGTAGGAACCACAAAGGATATGGATAAGAAAGTAGGATCAATTCAACACTGAAGAATGAAATCTTTCTCTACAAGCTCAACATAAGAAACGTGGATGGTATGTTGACAGTGGATGCTCAAAGCATATGACATATGATAAAGACAGGTTTCTGACATTGAATAAGGAAAGAGATGGATCGGTTTCATTTGGAAATGACAACTCAAACAAGATTATTGGAAAGGGCATAGTCAAGCTCAGAAGTAAGGATGTCACTGCAGAAAACGTTTTATTGGTCGAAGACATGAAACATAATCTCCTGAGTGTAATTCAAATGTGTGATCAAGGACATAGACCTTTGTTTGATTCAAAGAAGTGCGAGATAAGGAAAGCAGAATCCGACAAGTTGGTAGCTACAGCTATAAGGACTCCAAGCAACATATATTCTCTAAATGAGATAGGAAAGGAAATATGTTTCTTAGGAAAACACGATGCAAGTTGGCTCTTACACAGAAGAATGAGTGACATGAATTTTGATGATCTTGTCAAATTCAGCAAAAAGAAAGCAGTAAGAGAAATTCCCAAGATCTTGAATCCAACAAACATTCTATGCAAGCATTGTCTACAGGGAAAATAGACCAAGAGAAAGTTCAAGTCAAAGAAATATTGGACAAAAAAATCACTGGAAATTATACATACTAGTCTAGTTGGACCGACAGGAACAAAAGGATTGAAAGGTGAACAATACTTCATGTTACTAGTTGATGACTACACAAGAATGACTGCAGTTTTCTTTCTAAACAAGAAGTTAGAGGCATTCGAAAGCTTCAAGACATACAAAGAGATGGTTGAAATTGAGACAGAGTTTAAAATCAAGTGCTTGAGATAAGACAATGGAGGAGAATTTACATCAAAGGAATTCATGGAATTTTGCAACGAGCATGGGATAAAGAGGCAATTCTCAGTAGTGAGGACACCTCAACAAAATGGATTCGTTGAAAGGAAGAACAAAATAGTATAGGAAATAGAACAAACCATGTTAATGGATTCCAAGTTGACATATGTCTTTTGGGTACAAGCAGTGCCTACAATAGTTCACATCCATAACAAAGGGATGCTCAGAAATATTAATGATAAGACTCCATACGAACTATGGACAGGAAAACCAACAAATGTAAATCACTTCAGAGTTTTCAGAAGCAAATGTTACATCAAAAGAGAAGATGGTAGAATTGGAAAATTTGATTCTCGAGTCGATAAAGGCATACTGGTTGGGTACTCAAGAAAAAGGAAAGCATACAAATGTTTCAATATGAGACTCAACAGAATAGTGGAAAGAATCAATGTGATGGTTGATGAGACATATGGTCGAAAGATAAAAGAAAGTAACAAAGTTTCAGTGGAACAACATCACGAAGAAGTTTTGAAAGAAGAAGAAGTAGATGAAGAAGAAGAGCAGCCCGAATCAGAGCAAGAACAACATGATATTCAAGTACCTCCAAAGACACCCAACAGATGAGTGCGGAAGAATCATCCATCAGATCATATTATTGGAAATAAAGATGCAGGAGTTGAAACCAGAAGAAGAATTTGTTCACTAGAACAACAACATCTAGCACTAATGTCTACAATTAAGCCAAGTCGTTTTGAAGAATCCAACAAATATGAACAATGGGTCAAGGCCATGGATGAAGAGTCGGGTCAGATAGAGAAGAATGACACATGGGAACTAGTTCCAAGACCAAAGAAAAAGAATGTCATCAATACAAAGTGGGTCTTCAGGAATAATTTGAACAAGGATGGACAAGTTACTAGGAACAAAGCAAGATTGGTATGCAAAGGATACTCTCGAGTTGAAGTTATAAATTTTGAAGAGACGTTTTCCCCGGTTGCCAAGATGGAAGCAATCAGACTAATACTAGCTTATGCATGCTCTAAGAATATTAAAGCGTATCAGATGGACGTGAAATCAACATTCCTAAACGGAGATCTAGAGGAAGAAGTGTACATTGAGAAACCAGAAGGATTTCAGTTGTCAGAGAAGGAAAGTTATGTTTTCAGATAGAAGAAGGATTTATATGATCTTAAACAAGCCCCCGAAGCATGGTATTTGAGACTGGACATATATTTACATCAACAAGGGTTCAGGACAGGAAATGCAGACAACAATCTTTACATAAAGGTGGATTGAGACAATATATTGATTATTGAAGTCTATGTAGATGACATTATCTTCGGAAGTGATGATGACAGGATGAGTTGGAAGTTTTCCAAAGACATGCAACACGAGTTTGAGATGTCCTTGCTTGGTGAGTTAACCTTCTTTTTGGGACTACAGATATGTTAGAGAAACAAAGGTATCTTCATCTCTCAGGTAAAGTATATCAAAGAAATGTTGAAGAAGTTTGGAATGAAAGATTGCTAACCATTCAGTACTCCTATGTAGACAAGTTGCAAGTTAAGTAAGGATGGTGATTCCAAGGACGTAGATTAGAGACAATGCATATTGATGATTGGTAGCTTACTTTATGTGACAACTTCTAGACCAAATGTGATACAAGCAGTTGGACAGTTTGTAAAGTTTCAAGCAACACTGAAGGAATCACATGTTATGGCAGTGAAGAGGATATTCAGATACCTCAAAGGTATAGAAGAGTTTGGATTATGGTATCCAAAAGGGAAGGATCTATCTATTGTTGCCTACACATATGCAAATTGGTCAGGTTGCATTGATGATAGAAGAAGTACAAGTGGAGCATCTTTCTACTTGCGTGAGTGCCTAGTATCATGGTTAAGCAAGAAATAGTCATCAATATCTTTGTCCACAACAGAGGCATAATACATTGCAGTGCCAGCATGTTGTACTCGGGTTCTTTGGATGAAGCAGTGTTTGCAGGATATGAAAGTAAAGTATGTTGATCCCATCTTAATACTTTGTAATAACACCAATGCCATCAATATTTCAAAGAATCCAGTGATGCACTCTAAGATGAAGCACATTCCGATCAAGTATCACTTCTTACAAGAACACGCTACAGCGAAGAACATCAAGCTAGAGTATGTCAAGACAAAGGAGAAGATTTCAGATATCTTCATGGTGATCACCAAACTGCTTGCAAGGGAACCTTTCGAGTATTTGCGAAAAAAACTTGGAATAGTTTCTACCCCATAGTGATCCACTCAGCATCAATATTAATTGGACAGGGGGAGAGAAATATAAGTCTTGAAGAAGTTTAAGTAACGAAACTTCTTGAATGGTTTCCATATATATGTCAAGGAATTACACGAGGAAGAACCATGAAAAGTAAATTATGTAGAGTTTAGCAGAGGCTTGTAGATGAGGGGAGCAGCCCCGGATGAGGAGTACCCTTTGTCATTGATGTCAAAGGGGGGGGGGATATAGAGAAAGGAATGGAGAGATAGAGGCATGCAATCAAGGGGAGAAATGGTCACAGGGGAAGCATGAGCATAAGGATTGTCATGCCTAAGTGTTTCCATCAATGCCAAAGGGGGATATTTTTGGACAGTTGGTTTAGACGGTTGGATGTCATTGATGTCAACCCTTGAATATTTTGGTAGCCCCGACGATGTGGTTTTTGTACCTGAAGTTGAATGAATAATATAGATAGAAAGGAAAGTGTGAATGCAAGAAATACCCTCATAGATGGATAGTAATCGTCGTGTTGTTTCCGTTGATATGCGGAACTCCATGTGGTTTCTCACGATTAGGGAGATATGGCCTTGTAAAGTTGGAAGCCCTGAAGAGTGGACAAAAAGCCCCTAGTTTGTTATAAGTCTTGGTCATAGGGGTAAAGTTGTTGTAACAAGAAAACCCTAGAAGCCCTAAATTAAGGAGAGGATTTACCTAGCTCAAGTATATAAGCACCTCAAGGAGTCATTCACAAGTACACTCACACACTTATTCATTGCTTATCTTTCTTGTGATCTAGTGATCTTTTTCTAAGGTTGTAGCATCATTTTTGAAGTAGCAAAGAAGGGTCGACGGTGAAAATCTCGAAGTTTCAGCAAAACCCTAGTTTATGAGGTATACGTGAGTTGCAGGCCTGTGAGGGAGCATATGTACGCGGGCTGCAGTGGAGGAAAGAGCGTATATACGTGGGATATAGAAGGGAAAGTCATGTACATCTAAAAATCTCATGAAAATTTGAATAGATGTTGGTACGAGGTCCCTAGAGTCTGAAAGCAAGTTCATAGGTCAACATTCTATAGGTTCAGGTTAGCTACATAAGTTTTGGTATGGTTGTTAGTTTTTTTAATGCTTAGATTTGCTTATGATGTTGTGAATTGAGGCATTCTTGGTATGGTTGGTCTTGTACTTAGATATGGTATATGTTGGTTAGTTGGTTGAGTGAGCATCACTCTTATGTATGGTACATCATTGATATGGTTCTTATAGTTCACATCCTTGATTTGATTATATGTGGTTGAGGGATACCCGTGATGTATGGTCATATATGTTGTTATGAACATAAATATACATAAATAGATATTCATAACATAATAATTAATTAATAAATAATAATAACTATTAATAATGAAAGGTCATGTCTCAAAGGACATGACTATTGGTAAAGGACACCCCTACGTGGGTATATAAACGAGTTCTCATTCTCAATTGTAAATATATTATATCTTATCATATCTTACTATTCATTTATTATTTACTGTCCTATATGGATTACTTTGTTATATTCCAAGTATTTTGGATAATTCTTGTGTGAGCAAACTTTGTTCGTCTCATTTGGTATAAAAATATTAATAAATTTTGGCAGAAACAATTAAAGAAATACAGTAAAAATCAACTCCAATGACTGTGGATTCCAAAGTTATTATCGCTATTCAAAATAATTGCATAACATACCCATCGTGTCACCTCCATTGACGATTATTTTATAGGACCATCATGACGGTTGGAGAAAATAAGATTATGATTATAATGAATATAATAAGATTATGATTGTAGTGAATATCAAATCCACATCCTCTAACCAATTCATGATTAAGAGATATTATATACAAAAGGAGAGTTACATATATATATTTAAAAATATATATATGTTAAAGAGGAGTTATAAGAAAGTATAAAAAGTAAAAGGTATTATATTAAAAAAAATGATGTTTTTAAAAATTTAAGAGTTCCTTAAGTTATAAGAAGAGTGAAGTACATTTTATACAAAGTAAAATAATCATCAAAGTAAAAAGGTAACAAAAAGCTTTTTGGAATGTTGTGAAGGGTAGTTAAAGGATAAAAAAAAATATAATATATATAATTTCAAGTGCATCATTTATAAAAAGAAAAGGGAGATTATCAAAGAAWTTTTATATTTTCAAAGAAACTATTGAAGATTTTAATATAAAGGTGATTTTCCTAAAAGTTAAGTGAAGTGAAGCTTTAAAAAGTAATTTTTCTAAAAGGATTAAAGAAACATTTAAAAAATCATTTATTATSGAAGGATATCAAGATAATTCAAAAATACAATCACGGATATTGGAAGGAGAATTAGGACATTATAAAGCGAGCAATAAACAATTAYAGTTTGAAATTGAGAAGGAAAAATATTTTAATGGGTTAACACAGAAAGATAATCGTTACTTCAAAGAGYGTATTTGGGAACTCATTGCACAAAATGAAGAACTAAAGACCGAAAGAAAAAAAATGGACCAAGACTTACTWGAACAAGATGAAGAAATATTACGATTAAAAAATCATAATCAAAATTTACTAGTTAAAATCAAGAAGTCAAAAGACAAGAAGCAAGGGAATACAAATTCAGACCAAGAAAATCGAGGTCTCAAGGAGAATTTAACCAAAAAAGAAGAAGAAAATTCATGCCTAAGGAACCTTAATCAGAAGTTACTAGAACAAATTAAAAGCTTAAAGGATAAAAGATGGGAGAATCTAGAATCAAAAAATAAAGATGACAAGTCAAAAAATAAGGAATAACTTTTACGATTAAGACGACATAATCAAGATTTATTAACTCAGATTAAAAAGTTGAAGCATGATAAGAAGACTTTACAAGAAAAGCTAGATCACAAAACATCATTAGTCGATAAGGAAACGATGACATACCCAATCAACCTTGCAACTCAAAAGGAGGCAAATCCAGCCAATGTAAAGATGTTTTCAAATGTCGAGGTACAAACAAGCCAGAAATATCAAGAAGACTCAATTCCAAAATTTAATCAACAAAAAGCTACAAGTATACAAAGTAATGATCAAGTTGCAAGGATGCCTTATCAACATCCTAATCACAAAAATCGATACTTTAGCCAATCCTTGTATCAACAGAAACAAATGACCAATATGTCGAAGAATATTACTTTCACTACAAGTGATGCTCAAAATAGAAGTTATCGTGTGAGTCGAAATACATCAAGTTCTTTCTAAGAACCCTATAAACTCCCCAGGCAAAAGATCGAATTAGGATGGGCAGACTTCGTTACAATGCGAAATTTCTGCTCGGCGCTTAGAAAATCCTATCGTCTCAAGTCCTCAACGATTACTAACTTGATAATGAAGAATCAGGCGACAATAATTACAAGCTAGTGCAAGAGATAAGTCTTCCATAAAGTATGCTTTGAGGACAAAGCATTTTTAAGGGGAAGGCAATGTTATGAACATAAATATACATAAATAGATACTCATAACATAATAATTAATTAATAAATAATAATAATTATTAATAATGAAAGGTCATGTCTCAAAGGACATGACTATTGGTAAAGGGCACCCCTACGTAGGTATATAAACGAGCCCTCATTCTCAATTGTAAATATCTTATATCTTATCATATCTTACTATTCATTTATTATTTACAGTCCTATATGGATTACTTTGTTATATTCCAAGTATTTTGGATAATTCTTGTGTGAGGGAACTTTGTTCGTCTCATATGCATGAGGGACATACATAGGCTCTTTGACATACTTCATTGATGATATGGTATAGATCTGCATATGGTTGATGATATGGTATATGGCACATATTGTACATGGTTGATGATTTAGTTCATGATTCACTATTCATTGTTCATGTATCTTTTGGTTCATGGTTGATGCATTAGATAGTATGTATATTGGTATACACTTGATGCATGGTATAGTACAGGTTTAGTTGTTTGATGAGAAGATACGGGTTGATGTGACAGTGACAGTGACAGTGGCATAGTTTGTGATAGCGATGTTTGGTCTACATTTATATTACATGGTGGTTGGGCAGTGAAAGGATAAGTGGTCATATCCACCTTCTGGTTGGAGCCAGAGAACTCAGGGGATTGTAGCCTCCTTCTAGTTGGAGTTGGAGAATTCAGGGAGTTGTAGCTTCCTTTAGGTTGGAGCCTCAGAACAAGGGGTTGGAGCCTCCTTCCAGTTGTAGTTGGAGAATCAGAAGTTGGTGCTTCCAATGAATGTATTCTTTTGATATATAAGAAATGAATTTTGTGGTTTTCTCTCATTTGGGTGATGTTGTTTATGATTATAATGTTGATGATATATTGAATGCTAATGATAAACTGTTGAATATTGTTGAAGAATAAACAGTGGTTAAAAGTACTATAATTGCTCATTACTGATTCACCGCCCCCTCTCATTAATCTAACAACGGACACCTTGCATATGTTATCTAAACCACTAAAATATGTAATTCCATCCATCTTCCTAAATTTCTAACTAGATTTTGGGGAAAACTCGTCCGTAAAAGATAACCTGAAAAGGGTAAAAACTTAGAAGGTTTAGACTATGTCACACATATATATATGAGTGACTAGCTTTCGCGTTAGCTACATGACAAGTGGAAAAAATAGTTGTAGGATTAAATATAATGCCAATAAATGACAATCCTGGCCCAATTCTATGTCATCAGTTTCGACAGCTTTTTCACGTTTTGATTACATATTAGATTTTTTTATTTTTCTAGGTAATTATTATTGAAATTTAGTTATTTAATTGTTGTTGGAATATGATAATTACTCTCGTTAGCTATTTTTGGAGAGTTCTAACTTTAAAAGTTGTAGAAGAGTTTTAGTTAGTTCTATTTAGTTGAAGAGAGCTATAGAAGAGTTGTGTTATCATTTTTATATTATCAGTAAGTTTTGTGTATTTAACTATCTCTCAAGAAGCAATGAAAGGATTCAAGTTTTAGAGCTGCATCTCTTGAGTTATGTCGTGTCTTCTAGTTTTTGTTTGTTTGTGTTGAGTTCATATAGTCACAGTTGTTCTGAATTCACCCCTCCTCCTTCAAAGAGGTATCAAAGTGTGAGGTTAGACAGGAATCCCGCGGATCCATAGAGGAGGCCTTAGAGCTTGTGTGGAGGTAGCAAATCATAGAGCCTATAAGAAACAGAGTGGTCACACAAAAAAATTTAGTCAGAGCCAAGTTGTTGCCGATTCATTGAGGGATTCTGGCTATTTACCATGGTGGTTGTCACCTCATGATATCTTGCACCAGGGTTCTGATTCCAACTTGTGCACCAAACTCGGTTATTTTCATTTAAGTATTCTGTCATTTTTCATTCAAATATGTGTGAGGGGTATAGACATATCTATCTGTGAGGCTTCTTAGTTGGAATATATTAATTATTTAAGTTTTCTTTTTTGTATCAATGTAAATCTGATTTTAGGGAAGAAATATGGTGTATTTTTAAATACTCATAGTATATATTTTTCATTATTTTAGTTTTAAAGAAAGTTTTTTAAAGGAGATCCGTGAGATTTTTTTATTTTGGGGGGGTATTTATAAAGAAATAAAAAAATCGTTTTGGGGGTTTTTCATAGAGTATGTAGTCAAAATTACAAAAATTTGGTCGTTTTTGTTTAGAAGTTAAAAAGAAAATATGGCTTCAAGGAGCATTTTAGCACAGCCATAGATTTTGGTTTTCATAGGGAATTGACATTTTGTGGTGAATTTGAGTTATCAGTATGTATTTGTGGAGTGATTCTTATCTGCCACCACCTGCTAATTTCTCTTGTAAAAATTATGATTTTTGGGCTATTCAGATGAGAACCAGACTACGTACAGAAGATTTATGGGATAATGTATTGAAAGGGTTTGAATAACCCTCAAATCAGGAATCTTGTGAGACCATGATTCGAGATCAGAAGGATTGGGTCATAGCACACAAGAAGAATGATGCAACAACATTGTCTCTCATTCAATAAGGCTTGGATGAGAGAATTTTTCTCAAAATTGCAACAACAACCAGGTGCAAAGAAACTTGGGATATTCTAGAGATGATGTATAGTGAAAGGGGAAGCAACACCGATCAGCATCAAAATGAGCCATAGAGTATTGTAGTTGTTGATGAAGGGACTCTTGAAGAAGAAAAAAATAAACAAGACATGGAGACTACAATTGTCTTGAACACTGTAGAGAAATTTGTTGAAGAAATTGTGAAAGAAAAAGGTGACTTTGTAGGAGATGCAAAGCATGAGCATGGTAAAGAAAGTGAAGTCCACTTTGTAGATACACATGTGGATGATGAAATTGAAGTTGAAGATGAAGATGAAACTACCTTTGTAGCAGTAGAAAAACGTGAGGAGAATCTTGCAATGGAAGTTGTTGAAGACATGAACGAAGATATAGTGAATGCTGAATTTTATGATGAATTAACATTTCTTGAGGAGATGGTTGTAAAGCCCAAGTATGATGGAGATGAAAGTTGATATGGAAAATTTGTCATAATTGTAGCAAAAGAAAAAACAAATAAAGAGGCAACCATCAGAGTTGTTGAGGCTATTGCAGTAGTGGAAGAGGAGGTGAAAGAAAATAAATATGGTTTTTATCTTATATAGATTGGCAAAAATGTGAAATCGACGGTAGTTAAAGTACAAGAAGATGCAGAAGAAGAACCAGATGAAGAAGACAAAGATGATGAATAAATATTGAAGAAGACGACCAAAGTAACACTCTGAAGAAGAAGAAAATTTATGTAGAATATAAAGTTTGGAGAAAAAATAACAAAAAGCTTGTAGAGCATAGAGAATACAAGCTACACTAGCATGAAGTAAAGAAGGTAAAATAGTTTTTTTTTGTTGATCTCAAGCATTGTAAGTCTAGTTGAGACTTAGACCAGGACTCCATCATGTTATGAATTTTGTAAGCCTATAAAGCCAGTGTTGATTGTCAAGCTATCATGGTTAGTGTTAGATTTGTTAGTGGTAGTAATTAATGGGGAGTGTTGGAATATGATAATTACTCCCATTAGCTATTTTTGGAGAGTTCTAAGTTTACAAAGTTGTAAAAGAGTTTCAGTTAGTTCCAATTAATTGAAGAAAGCTCTAGAAGAGTTGAGTTATCGATTTTATATTATTAGTAAGTTTTGTGTATTTAATTATCTCTCAAGAAGCAATGAAAGGATTCAAGTTTTAGAGCCACAGCTCTTGAGTTCTATCTTGTGTTCTAGTTTTTGTGTGTTTGTGTTGAGTTCATGCAGCCTCAGTTGTTCTAAATTCTCCCCTCCTCCTTCAATTGTTAGTGAGCTTGAGATTTTTCATTATTCAAATTGCACTATTCATTAGATTTTTGTGCAATTATCATGGAAATAATGTAATCCAATTGTTGGTGAAGTTGTTATTTCCCATTATTCAAATTGAAGTTTTGAATGCATAGATAAATCTAACTCCCTAAAAAACCAACCCCGATCAACTTGAATTGTACAATCTTAATAATTGATATATGCAATTCCATCAATTCTTTTAAATTTCTAACAGTTTTCTCAATAAAACTAATCAGAAAAGGTTTCCCAAAAAGGCGTTGTCTAAAGGTTATACGTTTTGGTATTTTTCACCTAAATCCGGCTATACAAATGTGGGTAAATCCACCCATTTCTGTTGTCTAAATTGCATTTTTGAATGCATAAATGAATTCAGCATCCTGAAAAATTCTGGGATGCTTGGATTATACAAACTCAACCACTTAAATCTACAGTTTTATCAATTTATGACTGGAAAATATACCGGGAAAAGAATCAAAACATAGAACGTTTAGACTACCCTGGAAATATCCAAAAAATCTAATATTTAGAATACTCACACACCTTATGGTTGCAATATGAGTTGTTTCATTCAAAATTCTCGCCAAAGTTGAAACAATAATAGTTAGTTGCATTCATAACCTCTCAATCTAACAAAATTCAGCATGAAATTACGTTTGAACGACACAAATTTTGTTTTCGTTGTTATTAATTCAGCCTTAAATGACGAAATTACGTTTGAACGACACAAATTTTGTTTTCGTTGTTATTAATTCAGCCTTAAATGACTGACGTGGTTGCTCTTGGCATTTATCCTTCCTTGTATAAGCACAAATCCTTTTTTATCAGAATTAACGTAATACAATGAACTTTGTGATCAGTAACGTAAAACAATCATGATGGCCCAAAAACCTGATATTGAGAATGTGAGATTAGATTTTCTGTTGCAGAGGTCTTCAACCGTGCATTCATGGTCTAAGTCATTCGGAGTGATGAATAAGATAATATAAATATTGATCCTCATTGTTCTTATTTAATTTCATAAACTTGCAAATACAGAAACATAAGACATGCCCCTCATTGGAAGAGTTTCGTCCATCATAGATAGGACTACACCTTCTTATTTCGTCCATTAGAGATAGGACTACACCTTCTTAATCTATGGTAAGAAGCATGTCCTCCAATTAAAAACAAAGGGATCCAAACATTGTTACCAAAGGACAATGGAGTCAAACTATAAAAGAATCATGTTGTATGTCATTAGTTCTTCTAGAAGGATACAAAAAAGTTGATAGAAGGATGTAGAAAACTTGGGACAAATTGGATTTTATCTTGTGGGGAAAACAATATGCAGTTGGTCATTATTTAGTGCATATATTATATCTCGGCATATAAAACATTAAATGTTATGTTGTGGGGTGCATATTGATAACCCTAAAGCACTCCATTTCTACTCCAACATTTTATTTTGTAACAACTAAGCTATCCACAAATCCGCAAATGTTAATGGTATTACTAGAAATTAAGAAGATATATCCATTTCAATTACTATCATATCAGAGCATGCAACAAGATCAGAGCATGCAACAATAGTACCTCTCTAGATGTAAACAAAACCAACCTTAAATACAATGTGAGGACAGACTAGGGGTGACTTGATTTGTGGTGTGTCTCTTCACAAGTGGGCTTGCTTTGTAACGTGGTTGGTGGTTGTGTTGATAATTTTCCTTAGTTGATACATGGCTTGTTTGATAAAAACAAATGTCAAGTCAGATAAATGTAGCCATGGTTTATTGCATTCACTATTTTCTTAGAGGGTCATGTGTGAGATTGGATCTTCAATTTTTAATGGTGTGGAGTAGGCTCAAGATAACATTAGTCTGCTCATGAATGTAATGGTATGACTCTCTCTAACTGTACAATTGAGATAGATAGAATTAAGGAGACAATTCTCCAAATTGAGAACAACTTGGATCGTAAGCTAAGGTAGATCCCTAAGCAGAGGGAGGGTGGGAGAAGTAAAGTAAGAATAAATTTGGGAACGATGGATGAGTTTACAGTTACATCTTATCAATACATTATTATATGATGTGTCTTTGCATACTTTAACTCCATCACTGCTCAAAGTTTAAAGATCAAACTTAAACTAAATTACCTGCTCATTAAATTATCTTGGAAATATAATTATAGAGTAAGTTTAAATATCAAACTTAAACTAAATTACCTGCTCATTATATTATCTTGGAAATATAATTATAGGGTTGATGTAATATGAATCAAATTAGTAATTAAATTTTATTTCCCAATATAATCATAGTTTTGATATAATTAACAACAAAATTTAGGAAATGTTTTGATGGGGACTCTTTTTAACGACAAAATTTGGAAAACTTTTTTATACTTACTTTTTTCTATCACCATTATTACAACGCCATAGTATTATGATATCGTATGAGGCTTATTTAGAGCAAGCGCCAAACGAGGGATACTAAATGCAGAAAGAAGGGGTACCAACTGGAATAAGGGAGACAAATTTCAGCGAGGAATAAGGGAAGCTTTTGCTTTTGGCTCATTCATTCGACTTCTTAATAAATCAAATAGTATGACAAGAGTGAGAAAAGAAGAGCCAAGGAAGTTAGTTGATTTACCGAGTTGACGAGGGGAACTTGTTCGGATAAAAGAAAGAAGCACACAAGTATGGATTATTAAGTAAGCAATATAAGAAAGACTGTGGGAAGCAAGCAAGAAGGAAGCGTTTGGATTATTTCTTTATTTATGAACTACCCAAGCGAACTACGTGAGCTTTGACAATTTTATGTTAAGAAAGTAATAAAGAATAGAAAGATTGTCCTAAGCAATAGAGTGATTATCCGGTATTCCATATAAGAAAGAAAGCCTTAACAGGAGTACTTAACGCAAGGAAGACCTCCAGCCAGTTCTGATTCTTAAGTAAGCGCTAATTCCAACCTATGAAGCGGAGCTTATTCCAAGGAGTTCCGTAGGAATCCAGAAACACAAAGCTAGTGTTAGACATCAATTTATGAGTTGAGAAGCCGTATAGCAATTCATTGATCAAGAATACGTTCTTCGTCGATAGGATCACCTACCTCACCTTCTAATAGTACTCGAACAACACCAACCTTCAAGCTAGGCCTACGACCACATGTGCAGCCTCCAAAGCTCAGGCAAAAAATATATGCACATCTGGATTCCATGCAATACAATCAGTTTACCACGGGATTTTTCTTTTATAGTTAAGCCATATGTTGACAGAATTTATATACCAAGGTGTAACACTCCCAACTTTTAAATAGTCTTTCTATGGGTGGGGAATCAAATTTTCACTTTTCCTAGATTCATTTCCGGTCCTTTACTTAAGCCAAAACCCTCTTAAATAGCTTCCCGATACTTACATCTCTCACTAGGTGATTAAACCAGCGAGCAGGGTCCTCCTCGTGACCTCAGGCTGAAAAAACGGGAGTTAAGAGCCTATGTTAGTAAGGTCTCAACACTTCGGAAGTTCCCAAAAGTGTTGACAAATTCCTAGATCGTCAAACAATGAAGGAAATCAACGGTCCACGTCCTCTGCTGAGATCCTACTGTTAAGGAGGGGGCTTTGTCTATCTACATGCATCATACCTTTTTCCAATCCCTGAAGTCTTGAAATGTCTCCATGTACCCCTAGCCCTTCGGCATTCGACGATCGACGATTCTCGTCGAACATTCCTTATCGCACACTATGCCCAAACTCCCAAACTCTCGTTATGTTCGGCGATCGACTATCGTTATTGGAATTTCGACCTTCGGCAATCGACGATTTGGGTTGGACATTCCTATATTGTACCACTCACTAAATCTTTCGAACTTCGAAGTTGTCTAAACTCACGGCGTCTTTATTACGTCGCTAGCCACGTTGGCCAGGTAGGCACGAACCAGGGTTGACACGTAGAATGGGTCAGGGTAACACGTGGCACGTCAAGCTAGGGTCCACGTCACCCTAGGTGGCATCATTGCATCTCGTCACCCCAGAGTGATAGGCTTCTACATTCCTCATATCTCACGGTCGAGATCTTGTCACATAGACTTATAGATCTATGGCTCTGGTTACCTCGGAGATTCGGCGTTTGGGAGTGTCACTATGAAAACTCCTCTTACCTCCTAAAGCGTCCATCTTCCAAATTAAAGGGGCTAGTGCCACGCATCCCCGATGTTATATCTACGGCTGGGAACAGATCCAAAGGATCCCACGATCTACGGTTCTGGGTCCTTCGCGGCTTTGGGCTTCAGGGTTTCGGATTCCTGGTCTAGTTGGTCAGGTAGGTCCACCTAACCACCTGGGGAATCGCGTAATGTCGCTCAACCTTACGGGAAGCTGAGTCTCCCTGTTACCTTCGACCAATATAAGGCTAGTGAGGTCAGTCATACTCCGAAGTTCTGGACTTCTGGAGCTCCAAATCCAAGGGGACATAGCTTCCTTGGACTTAGCCCAAGGTTTCTGGGTATGGATCATATGGGTCCTTTCGAATGGATCTCATCTGCTTGTCCTCCAAATGACGGGAACACCCCATTTTAAGGCTTCCACTTTGCTATCCTTCCTGATCTTTTACCATGAAATGGTTAAGGACTTGGGTCTGGAAGAGGCATCCTCTTCGAGCAGATAGGTTCAAATCGTCACAATATCTCTCATCTCGGCCATCTTACAAGCTCATGTCCCAGGAAGCATCAGGAGATAAGTTAGGCATACAGACTATTGGCCGAAAGTATAAGGTTACACAAAAAAAGAGGTATATACACATCGTAACCATTCCACATAGAAAACATTTATAAATACACATATGTATAAATCCAAGCAATCATCCATTATTCCAGTTCAACACATAAAATAGGGTAACTACTTATCAGAACCATACAACGTGAAGTGACTGTTGAAAGGGGTGTTCGTTTCCACCTAACCATAAGCTCAGTCACTCCTAACGGATTAATGACTAGCCACCCCCGAGCTAGACCACGATCCGCTGCAATGAAATCCTTTCTTCTGAATCAATGACAGTAGGGGGGGAGGTTACTCTCCTCCTCCCGCGGGATCTTGGCAACGGTTTACGCGATACTGAGCAAGGAGGACTAACCTCGTTTATCAGCTCGTATCATAACTCCGCTAGCCATCTCCCTGCGACTAGAACACTTATTTTCCAGTTCTTCCTTGAACCCGAGAGCTTCGCCTCTCGTCTCTGCACTCTTCGCAGGTCTCCCTCTGCCCACCACACCTTCCTTTCTTGCCTCTTTCAGAAAGGTTGTGTGTGGCTTGAACTCCCAGCCCGTGGTCAAGTCTGGAAGCCTTACAGATGGGTGCTCTGCCCCATCCCCTCATTAACTCTTGAGGAGGCCTTCCAACCTACCAGCATGACTATAATTCATTTCTGGGTCAGAGGACTGTTCTAGTCTTGAGAAATTAAATCCAGTAAGTATTGGTTTGGTGAAGGTTAACGTAACCATTCATGGTCCCCTTCACCATCTATTTTCATAGCATTCGTGGTCTTTCTTAGTACACCCCCCTTCCAGCAGTCATGCAACACTTATCCATATTTCTAGTAATTAATAGAATTTACATTCATTGACCTTTTATACAAAGGTCCATCAAATCAAACATTCACACATATTAAGTTTTCCATAGTCTCTTGGCCATTATAGTTATATTTACAAACTGGGGGAAACAGGGTGTTACAATTCCCTCCCCCTTAAAGGAACATCGTCCTCGATGTTCTATCTGTCAACATGCTATGTATATACAGAAGTGAACAAAATGGATATGTCTATCTCATGGCATCCTCCATTTCCCACGTAGCCTCATCTGGGCCAAAGTGTTTCCACTGCACATTAACTTGTGCAATGGTTTGGTTCATGAGTGGGGTTTCCTTCCTGTCTAGTATGCATTGAGGTTCTGGCAGGAATTCTCCATCTGGTTCCACCTGGATCATAGACTAGTCAATTATATGATTAAAATCATGTACATATTTCTTCAATAATGAAACATGGAAAACATTATGTGCCTTTACTTTGGGAGGGAGTGATAGCTTATAGGCTACAGGTCCCACTCTATCTAAGACTTCAAAGGTTCCACAATACCGAGGTGTCATCTTGGCACAAGCTCCCATTCTCAGGGAACTCTTCCTGAGCCTAACTCTGAGATAGACATGGTCTCATGTCTTGAACTCTCTAGGAGTTCTCTTTCTATCGGCATAGCTCTTCTGTCTATCCTGAGAAATTTTCAAATTTTGTTTTATCTGAATCACTTGTTGTTCCATTTCTTTCAGTATTTCCGATCCGATTGTAATTCTATCCACTGGATCACTCCAACTGATTGGAGTCTTGCACTGTATACCATAAAGGGCTTCGAAAGGGCTCATCTTCAGTTACTCTTGATAACCATTGTTGTAGGGAAATTCTACCAATGGCGGGTAGTCTTCCCGCTTCTTAGGTTGATGCATTACATGCATCCTTTAACATGTCTTCTAATATCTGGTTTACTCTTTCTGTTTGTCCATCAGTTTAAGGGTGATAGGCTGTGCTAAACAACAATTTAGTTTCAAGACCAGCCATCAAGGATTTCCAAAACCTTGAAGTGAACCTTTTTCCTCTGTCAGATACAATCTCCTTAGGCATGCCATGCAGTTTGAATATCTCCTTCATGAAGATGTTTCTTTGCAAGTCAATTTGACAGGAATGAAGTGAGTGGACTTGTTGAACTTGTCTACCACTACCATGATGACATCATTCTGTCTAGTTGATTTTGGTAATCCGGTGATGAAATTCATGGAGATGGTTTCCCATTTCCATTCTGGGATTGGTAGAGGTTGTAACAACCCTACTGGGTTCCGGTGTTCTTCCTTAACTTGTTGGTATTCTAGACACTTAGCTAGATAATCAGCTATGTCCTTTTTCAATCCAGGCCAATAGAATTGTTTCCCAGTGGCCGTAATCATTTTCTGATAACCTAGATGACCAGTGTATGGTCTCTTGTGCAGTTCGTCCATTATGAACCTCTTCAAGTCATCACAACTTGGGATATAAAATCTATTTCTATAAGTCAGTAGACCTTCGTCCAACATCTAATAGCCTTCATACTTTAGCCCCGCGGGCTCTTGCTTTAGGTATGATGTCACGGTATTGAAGAATGGATATGTTTCTTGTGCATTCCTGACTCTTTCCCTAAAATTTGTTTCACAGGTGTTCACCGTTGCTAGGTGAATTGTTTTCATACTTCTACTAAGGGCATCGACCACCCTATTTTCCTTTCCTTTGATGTGTTTGATTTCAAAATCAAACTCACTAAGGAGAGCCATCCACCTAGCTTGTCTAGCATTGAGTTTTAGTTGATCACATATGTGCCTCAACCCACAGTGGTCTGTCATAAGTATAAATCTCCTACCCAGGAGGAAATGCCTCCACATTTTTAAAGCATGCACTATGGCAACCAAATCTAGATCATGGGTCACATAATTGATTTCATGCTCATTCAATTTTCTAGATTCGTAGCAAACTACATGTCCTTCTTTCATAAGGAATCCTCCGAGTCCTTCCTTGCAAGCATCTGTACACACAAGGAAATCATTATTGGGGTCGATGATCTTCAGCACAGGTGTGTGGGTCAGAAGGTATTTCAGTGCCTAAAATCTTTCTTCACATTCTGATGTCCACATGAATTTAACCCCCTTTTTCTAAAGGGCGGTGATTGGACAACCAATCTTGGAAAATCCTTTTATGAACCTTTTATAGTATCTTGTTAAGCCCATAAAGGATCTGATATTAGATACATCCTTTGGGGTAGGCCATTCCATAATAGATCTGATCTTGTCAGGGTATACTGTCACTCCTTCTTTAGAAATAACATGGCTTAAGTAATGGACTTGTTTCTGGAAAAATTCACACTTGCTAAACTTAGCATAGAGTTGATGCTCTCTTAGAACTTGAAGTACAGGTATAAGATGTTCTTCATGCTCCTCTCTGTTCTTGGAGTAGATTAGGATATCGTCAATGAAAACCAATACCAATTTGTCTAGGAATTTGATGAGTACATTATTCATCAAGCACAAAAAAGTGGCGGGGGATTTGGTTAATCCAAATGGCACCACCACAAATTCATAGTGACCATATCAGGTCTTGAAGGTTGTTTTGTGGATGTCTTCATCCTTGATTTGGACTTGATGGTATCTATACCTCAAGTCAATCTTTGAGAAAATGGAAGCACCCCGTAATTGGTCGAACAAGTCATCGATTCCTGGTAAGGGGTACTTGTTATTTATAGTTGTCTTACTGAGTTGTATATAATCTATGCACAGTCAGAGTGTGCCATATTTCTTTTTCATAAACAGGAATGGTGCTCCCCATGGAGACACACTGGGTCGGATGTAGCCTTTGTCCATCATTTCCTTTAGCTATAGCTTGAGCTCAACTAGTTCAGGTGTACTCATTCTATAGGGTGTCCTAGACACTGGAACTGCTCCTGGTGCAAGTTCTATCGAGAAGTCAATGTCTCTTCTCAGAGGTAGACCT
>ML800597.1:72889-115480 GCA_009831015.1 Picea engelmannii
GAATATTTGTGGGATACTGTGAGGTCTCCAAGACCTTCAGAATCTATATACCAGGTCACCATCACATTGAGATCAACAGGGATGTGACCTTTGATGAAGATACAGTGCTCAAGAAATCAAGAAGATTCCATCTTGAAGAAGTATATGAAGAGGAACCCGTAATCCCCAGAACTGCAGTGAGGGAGGTTTCCAGAGCCGCAGAACCAGTGAGGGAAGTCATAACTTCCCCTGATGAGGAAATTCTAAAAGACCATGATATATTAGAAGTTCAAGAACCTCCTTAGATGATGATCCTCCATAAAAGGAAGCCAGCTTGGGCTAGAGAGCTTATTCAAGATGGAGAGAAGCATGGTGTTCCTGAAGGAACCACGAGACAGGTGAAAAGACCAAAGCCATTCTCCAGTTATACAGCTTTGATGTGTGATATTCTAGAGGAGGAGCCTACTTGCTTTGAAGAAGCCATTCAGAGGAAAGAATGGAAGATGCCATGACAGAGGAATACCAATCCATAATAAAGAATGATGTATGGGAAATAGTTCCCAGACTGAAGAGTAAAGATGTGGTATCCTCCAGATGGCTCTTCAAAATAAAACATGTTATTGATGGAAGTATTGAGAATCATAAAGCAAGATTTTTCACTCGTGGCTTTTCCCAGAAGGAAGGCATTGACTATGAAGAGACATTCGCTCCTATAGCCAGATACACTTCAATCATAACCATCATAGCTCTTGCAGCTAAGATGAAGTGGAAGTTACACCAGATGGATGTGAAGACAGCTTTCCTAAATGGTATCATCGAAGAGGAAGTGTATATAGAGCAACCTCAAGGATTTGAAGTTGAAGACAAGAAGTCTCATGTATGCAAGTTGAAGAAAGCCTTATATGGATTGAAGCAAGCTCTTAGAGCTTGGTATGGCCTTATAGACAGTTTCTTGACAAGCTTAGGCTTCACCAAGAGTAAAGCAGACTCTAACCTCTACTTCAAGGTCATAAATGATGAGCCAGTAATATTATTGCTATATGTTGATGACTTATTCTTAACTGGAGAAGGAAATCTCATCACTAAATGTAAGAAGAGACTTGCCTCGGAATTTGAAATGAAATACCTTGGTCTAATGCATTATTTCTTAGGTCTTGAGGTATGGCAGAGTCCAGAGAGGATCTTCCTTAACCAAGGGAAGTATGCAGTTGAAATCCTAAAGAGATTCAACATGTTGGAATGCAAGTCCATGAATACACCCATGGAAGTGAAGTTGAAGCTGTTGGTCGACACTTCATCAGAATTGATTGATGCCACACTGTACAGACAGATTATTGGATCATTGATGTACCTGATGAACACCAAACCAGACATTTGTTTTGTCATGAACACCTTGAGTCAGTTTCTGGTAGAACCGAGACATGTTCACCTAGTGGTTGCAAAACATGTGATGAGGTACCTTAAGGGTACAATAGATTGTGGTCTCAGCTATCATGGAGATCATGATTTCACATTGAGTGGATATACTGATGCAGATTGGGCAAGAAGTGTTTCTGACAGGAAAAGCACTTCAGGATGTTGTTTCAGTTTGGCATCAGCCATGATCTCTTGGCAAAGTAGGAAGCAATCCAACATTGCTCTCARCACAGTGGAAGCAGAATACATTCCTACATGTTCTGCCAGCTACGAAGCTATATGGCCTCGGAAGTTGTTGACCGGTCTATTTGACCTAGAGATGGAAGCGACCACGATCCTATGTGACAACCAGAGCTACATAAATATGACAGAGAATCCTATATTCCATGACAGGTCGAAGCACATAGAGATCCGATATCATTACATCTATGACATGGTATAGAGAGGAGCCTTAAAGCTCCAGTACATTAGCACGGATGAACAGGTTGTTGATGTGTTGACCAAGCCTCTATCTCATGTAAAGTTTGAACACTTTCGAGATAAGATTGGTATAGTCCAAAAGGACCTTCCTCGAAAGGTGGAGTAGTTGTTGTGATGAGACATCTCTTGCTTCCAACCTGATGGTTGTGACGTAAAGCAAGAATATGTGATGTGACTAGTACTGTGCTTCCAGCTTGACAACTGTGACGTAAAGCCAGTCTAGTATCTTGCTTCCAACCGGATGGTTGTGATGTAAAGCAAGAAGATGTGATGTGACTAGTACTGTTCTTCCGGCTTAACAACTGTGATGTAAAGGCAATCTAGTATCATGCTTCCAACCTGATGGTTGTGACGTAAAGCAAGAAGATGTGATGTGACTAGTACTGAGCTTCCGGCTTGACAGCTGTGACGTAAAGCCAATCTAGTATCATGCTTCCAGCTTGATTGTTGTGACGTAAAGCATGACGAGAATTCTGCTTCCAGCTTGATTGATGTGACGTAAAGGAGGACGAGCATCTTGCTTCTGACTTGATAGTTGTGACGTAAAGCAAGACGATGAGATGAGACTAGCACTATGCTTCTGGCTGGATAGCTGTGACGTAAAGCCAGTCTAGTATCCTGCTTCTGACCTGATGGTTGTGACATAAAGAAGGACGAGTACCTTGCTTCTGACCAGATGGTTGTGACGTAAAGAAAGACAATGAGATGATACTAGCACTGAGCTTTCGGTTGGATAGCCGTGACGTAAAGCCAGTCTAGTATCATGCTTTTGATCTAATGGTTGTGACGTAAAGCAAGACGAGTATCTTGCTTTCAGCCTTATTGTTGAGACGTAAAGCAAGATGAGTATTGAGCTTCCAGCCTTATAGCTGTGACGTAAAGCCAGTCCAGTATTATGATGATGAGCCAGCCTCGTGCTGTGATGATGATGATGATGTATCAATTTTATACTAATACATATTGATGCAGATGACGATTGCATTCCTTTGAGAATGATGATGTTGCCGATGAAGAAAAATTCTGATGATTTATAGATACGCCAGTCAGTGTTCCAAGATGATATTGATGATATTGTCCTCTCACCCACTTGATGATGTTGATGATGTTGTCCTCTCTCTCTCTCGTCTGATGTTGTTGAAGAATACCCTTCTTGTTAAGGGGGAGTGTTAAAATAATGTAACTGCAAAGTGTATTCTTATTATTATTTGATATATTATTCATTGGATCAATCCCCATTGTGGATTGATCATGTTGGTTATTATAAAGGACCAAATCCCCTTTTGCGGATTGGTCAAAAGATAATTGTAATAGGCAGAATAATAAGTCGGCCCCAGAAGATATTAAAGAGGCCACAAAATATATTAAAGGTGGTTATAACCACCCAGTTGGAGAAGTCGGCCTTGCCAGTGAAGAGTCACTTCACACGTGCTAGTTTTGTATAAATAAGGAGGCTAGTACCTCACTTAGATACACACTTCACTTGCTCATTTTGAGAGACATGTTTCGGAAATGAAGTTGGAGAAGAAGGAGAGAGAGTGGCGCATCTTTGGGATAAGATCTTATGTATTAGCTTAAGTTATCTCTTGGCATTGTATTGGCTATCTATAATAAGGAAGTTTTGCTGGGTTTTCTTCCCCTAGAGGGTTTCCCAGGATAAATGTTGTGTCTCTTGTGATTGTGTATTTATTAGTGATCTTGTATTATGTTGTGTTATCTATTGAAATGCAAAGAACTATAATAATGGCTTAAACATTCACACTTATGAGACCAGATTTTCTCATCTCAGGTGGACTTCGACTTCTCTTTGTATGTCATCAGTCCACATGATTCGTTGCAAGTCCATGTTGTAGCTTGTAGTTGTCTTTGTATGTCGGATAAGCTCTGTAGAAAGACTGCATTAATTTCAGTTTGCTTTTCTTGATCCTTTATCAATCTCTCATTGTTGGCCTTGCAACTTTGTAATTTGGCCATGAGGCTCCTTACAGTTTCAACCAAACCCACAGGGGTCTCCACCGCCCTCCTCTCGTTAGATTCTTCGTCTCTATCGTGGGAGCCATTCCCCACTTCATGGCGCGTCACCATACTTTATGCTTGTGGTTTCCCATTGTTCATTGATTGCTTGAGTGCTAATAAAACACTTGTTGTTAGCTAACAGTCTATTAGTTCATGAACAACACATAGTTCATATTTATTAAATACACACACACAGTAGAAAGCTTTCATTCTTTTCTGCAGTAAGGTTTTAACTAGACTTTTTAGCAAGGAGGTAAGGTAGGGCGTCATCATTAAAGTTCTTTAAATATGGTTCTTGCGTAACTCGTCCATGAGCCCAAATAGGCCAAGTGTTGTAACCTAGCTCTGATATCAATCTGTAACACTCCCAACTCCTAAATATCCTTTCTAGGGGTGGGGCATCAAATTTTCACTTTTCTTAGATTCATCTTTTGGTCCTTTACTTACTCCAAAACCCTCTTAAACAGCTTCCCAAAACTTACATATCTCACTAGGTGATTAAACTAGCTAGCGAAGTCCTCCTGGTGAACTCAGGATGAAAAACCGGGAGCTAAGAGCCTGTGTTAGTAAGGTCTCGACACTTCGAAAGTTCCCAAACTTTGGGAGTTCCCAAAAGTGTTGACAAATTCCTAGATCGTCGAACAGCAGAGGAAATCAACGATCCACATCCTTTGTTGAGATCCTACGGTTAAGGAGGGAGCTTCGACTATCTACGCGCATCATACTTTTTTCCAAATCCCCGAAGTCCCAAAATGTCTTCACGTGCCCCTAGCCCTTTGACGTTTGGCAATTGATGATTCTCATCGAACATTCCTTATCCCACACTATGCCCAAACTCCCAAACTCCCGTTATGTTCGATGATTGGCTATCATTATTGGAATTTCGGCCTTCAGCGATTGACAATTTGGGTTGGACGTTCCTATATTGTACCACTCACTAAATCTTCCGAACTCTAAAGTTTTCTAAACGCACAGTGTCTTGATTACGTCGCCAACGACGTTGGCCAGACAGGCACGAACCAGGGTTGACACGTAGAATCGGTCAAGGTGACACGTGGCACGTCAAGCTGTGCTCCATGTCACCCTAGTTGGCGTCATTGAACCTCGTCACCCTGGAATGACAGGATTCTACATTCCTCAAATCTCACGGTCGAGATCTGGTCACGTAAACTTATAGATCTATGGCTCTGGTTACCTCAGGGATTTGACGTTCCGAAGTGTCGCTATGCAAATTGCTCTTACCTCCCAAAGCGTCCATCCTCCGAATTAAAGGGGCTAGCACCACGTGTCCCCAATGTTCTATCTACGGCTAAGAACAGATCCGAAGGATCCCACGATCTACGGTTCTAGGTCCTTCACGGCTCCGGCCTTCGGGGTTTCGGATTCCTGGTCTAGTTGGTTAGGTAGGTCCACCTAACTGCCTAACGCTAGGAAACCTTATGGGAAACTCAGTCTCTCGATTACCTTTGGCCAGTATAAGGCTGGTGAGGTCAGTCATACTCCGAAGTCCCAGACTTCTAGAGCTTCGAAGCCAAGGGAACATAGCTTCCTTGGGCTTAGCCCAAGGTTTCTGAGTATGGATCATATGGGTCCTTTCGAACGGATCTTGTTCGCTTGTCCTCCAAATGACGGGAACCCCCCTTTTAAGGCTTCCACTTCGCTATCCTTCCTGAGCTTTTACCATGAAATGGTTAAGGACTTGGGTCTGGAAGAGTCATCCTCTTCGAACAGACAGGTTTAGATCGTCACAATATCTCCTGTCTCGACCATCTTACAAGCTCATGTCCTAGAAAGCCTCAGGAGCTAAGCTAGGCATACAGACTATTGGTCAAAATTATAAGGTTACATGGAGAAAGAGGTATATACACATCGTAACCATTCCACACAGAAAATATTTATAAATACACATATGTATAAATCCAAGCATTCATCCATTATTCCTTTTCAACACATAAAACAGGGAAAGTACTTATCATAACCATACAACGTGAAGCGACTGTTGAAAGGGGTGCATGTTTCCACCCAACCATAGGCTTAGTCACTCCTAATGGATTTAAGACTAGCCACCCCCAAGCTAGACCACGATGCGCTACGATGAAATCCTTTCTTCCGACTCAACGACAGTAGGGATGGAGTTTACTCTCCTCCTCCCGCAAGATCTTGGCAACGGTTTACACGATATCGAGCAAGGAGGACCAGCCCCGTTTATCATCTCGTATCATAACTCCGCTAGCCATCTCCTTGCGATCAAAACACTTATTTTCCAATTCTTCCTTGAACCCGAGAGCTTCGCCTCTCGTCTCTGCACTCTTCACAAGTATCCCTCTGCCTACCACACCTTCCTTTCTTGCCTCTTTCAGCAAGGTTGTGTGTGGCTCGAATTCCCAGCCTGTGGTCAGTTCTGGAATCGTTACAGATGGGTGCTCTGCCCCAGCCCCTCATTAACTCTTGAGGAGGTCTTCCTACCTACCAACCTGACTCTAATTCATTTATGGGTCAGAGGATTGTTTTGGTCCTGAGCAATTAAATCCAGTAAGTACTGGTTTTGTGAAGGTTAACGCAAGCATTCTTGGTCCCCTTCAACATCTCTTTTCATAACATTCGTGGTCTTTCTTAGTACATCACCCTTCCAGCAGTCATGCAACACTTATCCATATTTCTAGTAATTAACAGAATTTACATTCATTGACCTTTTATACAAAGGTCCATCAAATCAAACATTCACACATATTAAGTTTGCCATATTCTCTTGGCCATTATAGTTATATTTACAAACTAGGGGAAAGGGGGTGTTACACAGGGGATTTGAAAAACAAAATTTGAAAAAAGTTTGAATTCAGAAGATCCGTTCAACCTTTTTGCTATTTTTATTTTATTTTTGAAGTATGAAAACAATGATTTGAATTTATACCTTATGCGTAGTAGTGTATTTATATTATGCATTTTCCAAGTGTTAATATAATAAAACTATTGATAATATAATTAAACTCTTGAGGTGTGAGTCATTATGGCTTGACGTGCGATAGAGGATGCAACATGTCACTATATTGCCATTTGTTGTTATTGGTTGCTCCAAGTGTCATGTAACGTTTACCTTCATCCTCAAAGGGTTGTGGCCTGGCGACTCGAACCCTAAAGGAATGTACCATTTGTAGTGACATCCATTGATGTTAAACATCATGTGCAGATACATGTGAAAATAAAGCTATGTAGATCTCTGTGAAAAGAAAGTTGTAAATTACAATTTCAAGCCAACAAATGAGCCTATGAAAAATCATTGACCTAAGGAAGCTGATGAGTAGAGCTGGTTGTTGCTAGATTTTTTACTGCATTATGAATTAAAATATCTAATGGGCTTTGTCATAGATTCCAATAGACTTGTAAGTGGATCTAATGCAAAAGTGGCAGATTTGACAAGGCTTAGTAGTTATTCTTAGCAAAGTGCGATGGAAAGGGTTTCGTTTCGGGTTATAAACCACAAGAAGGTTGTTGTGTTACTTTACTCAGGTTATAAGTGACTGCCTCCATTGAGAAGCATAGTAGCAACAATAGTTTGAAGATATGGAAAGGGCTATCATGTCATTCTACAAATTGATGCTTCTGGCAAGCTTTGTTTTCAATCATATGCTTTCCTATAACAGCTCTTGGCTTAACATTTACTGTGGTGTTGCAGCTTAGCTTCAATGGGAAGCTAGATATTCTGTCTATCCATCTTGTTGTCTAAATAAGTCGCCAACGTAATTTGTTTCATACTAGTTTCCACTTGAATTTATAAATGAAATGTTAATTCATTGTTGAAGAGAGAGGGAATTTATATACCTAGTGAATTATAAAGAAAGCTAATTTCTCTTCTCTAGTTGCATGAGCTCCTGCACGTGCTATTGATGGACCATATTGGCTTGTCTCTGATGGTGCTCAGCCTTATCTTTATACTATTTAGGCGGTAGATGATTCGTTGGGTCGGCCTTCTGTGCGTGCTTTTGATTATGCGCCTCAAATAAGTCTTGAAAAGGAAGCGAGAGGTGAAAGCATGCATTAATAGGTGCTTCACAAAGCAAGCAACAGATCAAGAAACATTGTATACTAAAACAATAACGTATGCCAAAAATATAGATCTATTTCTAGACCGGCAGGAAACGGGCATATTCAGACAGGACTTGCCAATATATATTAAACCAACAAGGATCAGCATCCTACGGGCCCAGGGTTTGCATGCATATTCTAGGTATGTTGATTTTGTTTAAGCGTTAGAAGATTCGTCGGGTCGACCTCATGTCCGTGCTTTTGATGATGCACCTCAAATAAGCCCTGAAAAGGAAGTGAGAGGTGAATCTATGCAATTAGGTATTCGTTGTGGTTCTCCAATCAGAGCAGTTCCTAGCCATTATAGGACTACTCTGAGATGGATAAAAGGATTTTCTAATAAAATCGCTAAATCCAAGTTACCATAGCTTCATGGGAGAGTCGTTCAGAGCCTTTCTAGGTGTAGGCTCTGGTATTCTGTCTAGGTGTAACAGATATAGGTCTTGGCAAGAGCAGCACAAGTCAGTCCTAGGTCCACAGGCCAGTCCTGGAAAGCGGGAATGGGGTCCTCTCATCACTATCAAATCACGGGTGAAAAACAAGCATCTTTGTATGGAGCAGAGGCTAGGTAATAGACGGCTTCACAAACACACTGGGTGCTTCTTAAACAGACCAAGTGATTTTCTATAGGACAGAGAAGCAACACGTTTTCATGGCAGTGTAGGTTTGCATGTTGATTTAGGTGGCAGCAACATATCAAAGAGAAATAGAAAATAGGTTAGGGGATGCATCTTCACAAACATTTGATGTAAATAAGTAATGCTAGAAATGATTCTAGCATTACTTCGTTGGGAAAAATCAGTACTTAAATATGTCCCTCTAAATCAAGATAAACTATGATATTGTTCGCCCGTGCCTCGGGAAGCGGCCAAATAAGAGGGCAAACTGAAAAATTATATTAAATTGGATGAAATGTCAAACCAAATTATATGATTTTTATTAAACTTTAGGTTAAAACATTGAAATCCCATTGATTTCCATGCCAAACTAATAGGGTGATGGAAAATCGATTACTATAGTCTCCATCCCAAAGGCCAGGGACTAATAAGTATCATCTTCATTCAAACAGTTTGGTACTATGCACACATGTCCCAGTTCAAATGTAGGCCTCATGCTTCATATTACCAAGCTCTTAAGATTGAGAAGACATATGTCATGATTGTTGCTTTATTTATTGTGTCGTTTTCTATAGATACATCATGGATGGTTGAGATGGAGGTTTTTCATGTATATCAAATTGTAATTGCAAATATTGTGGGTTTCATCACATGAGGAGATGGTGTTGAAGTTGGAGTTGTGGTTGATGTGCCACAAACTCATTTTGTAGTTAGGCAAAGGATATTGTTGTTGTTGTTTTTTTGTTCCAGGGACAATTGTTGTTGCTAAGAAGCATCCATAGGTTGTACATTGTTGAAACAAAAAGTAGAGTAGACATTGCTAATGAATAATATAGTGATTTTGAATCAAATGTGCCTGTGAATATTTTAATGGTATGTTTTGATTTAGAGGATTAAGACCCAAATCTAATGTTCTCTTTGGTGTAAATTATAGTTAGATATTTTTGTTGAAGTGGGTCCAAACGAAGATTTTAATGAGAGGGAATCTTTTTCAGAAATACCATTTTTTGAAACTATCCAATGAGGAGGTAAAGTAGTTGTAATAGGAGAAGCGATAGATGAAGATGGAGGCAACCTTGCAATTTGAATTATGTTTGTTGCATATTGTGAACTCTTAGGAAGTCACCCCTAGGTTTTCTCCTCTAATGTGAGTGTGGCTTGAGGTGGAGCCCTAGATGTAACAGGCCCTGACTAAAAGAACTTACACTATGCCCTATAAATGTGGAACCCTATCCACGAGACATCTTATCATGGGTCGTTGATTTAGTGTTATCGCTAAAAATGAAGTCGTAGTTGATTCCACTATAGATGGTGCTAACGATATATTTGAGCTCGAATAAAACTTGTAATTAACCATTTGCTTGGAGCTAACAAAATTGTTTGTTTGGTGAAAGTATTGTCAAAATTATCTACAACGAAAGTGGCTTCTCAGTCTCTGATGATAACCAACTTTTGAAGGCCATCTTAGGTTGCTAGTGTTGAAAAATGCAATTCAATGATCAACTTAAGCTCCTTCCTTGAGCACTATAAATTTCTATTCTTTTGTCTAAAATCTTCTCCTCAATCATATTTAAATATTGCATTTTATATTCAAAAAATGCCAACTATATTCCTCTCTTCCCTTCACTTTTTATATGGTTTTCTAAGTTTGTTATTTCTTTCTTCCATTCATTTTTTATGCAACTTTCCAAATTTGTTTTCTTTCTTCAACTATTTAGATGTAAGGGTTTTCCCTTTCTCCGACTATGAAAATTTGCAATAATGAGTGATCACTTGCTCAAGTGAGCCACATAATCTCTTCACTAGCCAAACATCTATACACAAATATAAAATCTTCAAAAAAATTACATTTATATTTACAATCTCACTTTTGTGTTATTAATCACAATTTATTTTTATTTTAATGTAAACATAAAATAAGCCATGCAAATACCATGGTAAACTTATTCATTATGTAATTATGTTTAATAAATGATTATATCTAATGAATTATGGAATTATGTTTTACTTTAAAGTTCAAACGAAAAAACACTCAAACATACAAGACAATATTTGCTTCATAAAAGGAGTGTTGTAAATTAGCAACAATTAGTTATCATAGCATCCCATGCATGGATAAATCCAGTGAATCAAGAAATTTCTAGTATTTGTTTTTTAAGCTTTCTCATTTGATTGATTTCTATGTTATTATTGGCTTCTAAGTTTTAAGTTCACAAGGGCTTCCTATAGAATTGAAGACAAATATAAATATAATTAAGAAGTGTAATGTGGATCATGGGAACCATCAACGCTAGCTCTATGAACTAGAGGTTGTTTACAAAAGAAACTGAGTTTTATTTGTTATAATTTATTCTTTTAAATGATTATTAATTAATATCAATGGTTACAACCATTCGGCATGAACATTCCATGAATATTAAAACTTCATTTTCTAAGGGTAGCATAGTTATGAAAGTGTGAGTTTCAAAATCAATTATTGAATTGTATAGCATGTGATGCATCACAACATTTTTTTTAACATTAAACTTTCTTTGAATCATCAAATTCAAATTGTTACAGTTTTTTTTTGTAATAATCTCGAGTCTTTATTTTAATAATGAGAAGATAATATACAAAATTTTTATTGTTGGCTTGCCCGCAGCGAAACTAAACCAGTGGCAAAACATAACACTATCATTCTGAGTTTGCTTTATATATCTAATGTTTGTAACCGATGACTTCTAGTGCCACTATCTGTCCTATTGTTCTTATTTAATCTACTATAAGGAGGTGGTAAACCCAAACCTCTCATGTAATTCAACAAAAAACACAGATGGAACAACATAAAAGACTTATCTAACGATTTTGCCTTTTGTTGCTGGAACTTGGGGTTGGGCATAGTCCAGATTGGACAAGTCCATACCATCCAGCTTGACTGCAATCAGGTTCAACTTGTGGTCGACCAACTTAATCTGGAGCTACACATCGTCAAGTTGCATGAGAATTTCTTGACGAGCTTCATGATGGTCCAACAGAACCTGACCCATTAGAGTCTTTAGATGCCAGTAAATATCCATTGTTTTCAAATACTGCGAGCTCCACCCTCGAATGGTGCCAGTATTAGGAACCCACGGGCTGGTGGTCACCCTAACCTCTTCATCGGGGATGAATCTCCTTAGGACACGAACATCTGCCTCAGCCAAGTCCATCTCTGTCTAAATTTTCGGAGGGGTGATGAAGTGGTAGGAGTCAGTGGAGCTTTCGGCCACATCCACCAGGAGGAAGCCTGACCAAGTTCTGGGTCTACACGAGGCATCACCGTGGCCTCAGCGAGAGGATATTCTTCTTGCCATATCAAAAGAATAGGGAAATCAGAGTGCAAGATTCACCTCTTTCTGCACTAATGTGCAGACAATCTTTTCACCCACATCTGAGTTTCTCTCTACTAGGTTGCTCGAATCCGTGGCTAGTAGGTTCTTCTTCTTGGAATCCTTCTTATGGTTCTTTGGATTCAACTCTAGATGTAGGTTCCAATGTTTATCTTCAGTGTGACCATTGATGTTACAATGACTATAATGGTCATTTAGATACTTGCACTAATGTGTGGTAGCTATCATTTTCTTGTCTTTTCCTTTCCACTTATTCTTCCTCTCCTTTGAAGCATCTTGGTGGTATTTATGTTTAGAATCATTTGGTTATCCTTTCGTATGGCCTATGTTCTCTAGGTATTACGCTTACACACATGCCTCATCAACGGTCCTAGGTTTGATGAGAAACACTCATTTTTGTAGATAGATGTGTAAACCCCCTAGATAATTGAGGAGTATGTCTAGGTTCTTGGGAGATATACCCAATACAATTTCCATTTTCCTAAACTCGGTGGTGTACTCTTGAACACTCTGCCCGTGTCTCTACCCGAAGTGATACCAACAGATCCATCGGTCCTCTACATACCCAAAAGGTTAGAACTGGGAGTTTATGAGGGTTTTGAACACCTACCACTTAGTTACCAATGGATCACCCTCTAACCTAAGTGTCTCTGCGTGGATTTCCCACTAGGTTAGTGCATGGCCTTTTAGTTTCAGTCAGGAAAATGAAATTTTATGCTCTTAATGTATATCATGGACATTGAAATATACTTCTAACTATTGCAGCCAATGATTCAACTTAACATCATCAATCTCACCTTGGTAGGGCTTGATGTCCACTTTCACTTTCATTTTAAATAGAGGTTGTGAATGAGTGATGGAATTGGAACTTGGTTTCTCTTTCTCGGGCTATTTTTTCGACTCCTTTTCTGAGTCTTCACTATCTCCTAGTTTCTCATTTGATCAAACTTCCCAAGTTAGGACCATCAGCCTCCCTGAAAGATCTGAACTTGGTCACTAGAGCTACCATGAGGAGGGACATGTTGCAAGAGATATCAACGACTTTCTCTTCCAACCTTGCAAATATCTCTTCTGTGGCATCAAGGGTTGTTATGAATGGACTCATTCACCATGGCTAAGGTTCTGAGACTTTCTTCTTAAGTCAATCCCTGGATCTTGCAACTTTCCACAAATATCCCAAATAAAACTACTTTGATACCAACATGGTTTATAAATTGTCGTGGATATTCCACTAGAACAATGTGTCACAATAGAACTTGCATTATGCTGAAATATTTTATTATGCAAGTTTATTTCTTTAGATCTTAGATTTATTAGCACTAGCTTATTTCTCAAATTTATGAAGATAAATTAAATATGAAAATGAAAGAACAAAAAAATGAACACAAGATGTATCATGGGAAAAATGAAATAAGACAAAAACCAGATAAAAGGTGAGGCCTATGCTCTACTCTCCCTTCTTCAATTATGAAATTCAAATACAAAGAAATGGGCACTCGCAACAGAGTTGTTTTTGACATTGTGGCTTGAATGACTGCTACAGAATATTCTTCCTCCTCTATTATGCTCTTAAATCCCACTCCTAGATGCTCTGATCAACTATGGAATAAGTACAATGCTAAAAGAATGGAACCCCTTCTCTTCCCAACGACCTGAGATTTAACATAGCTTAATAGTTGTCTAAGGTTAGGGTTTTTGCATGACTCAACCCTCGATTAGAGTTAGGTTTTGGACCTTCTAGAATATTCTTGAATTTCCACACATGACTATCCCTACATGTGTGAGTAATGGGTGTTGACATGATATCCACTTGGTACCATGGTGGTAAACAAGGTAGATCAACTTGCGAGAGGCATAACTTCTGCATACGAACTCTGATTGAGGTGATTTTGACATTGTTTGAAATTTTTGTGTGTGTACAACAATGTCAAGGTGTTAGAACTATACTTGCACATTTTTTACTCCAAACAGTGCCATTTGATGCCTCAAAATGTCTTTGGAAGGTTCTAGACCCCAAATTTCCAAATTGGGACCTGCCACTAAAATGGGCCCTGCAAACCAATTCCTCCAATTTTCCTCCTAGAAAGTACCAATATAGATGAAAAAATATATAACGATCCATTTCAGATCAACTTGGCACCATGGTAGGTTTGCATGTTGATTTAGGTGGCAGCAACAGATCAAAGGGAAATAGCAAATGGGTTAGGGGATGCATCTTCACAAAAATTTAATGTAAATAAGTAATGCTAGAAATGATTCTAGCATTACTTCGTTGAGAAAAATCAGTACTTAAATATGTCCCTCTAAATCAACATAAACTATGATATTGTCCGCCCGTGCCTCAGGAAGAGGCCAAAAAAGAGGGCAAACTAAAATCTTTTATTAAATTGCATGAAATGTCAAACTAAATTATATGAATTTTATTAAACTTTAGGTTAAAACACTGAAATCCCATTGATTTTCGTGCAAAACTAATAGGGTGACAGAAAATCGATTACTATAGTCTTCTTAATCGATTACTTAAAACTAATAGGGTGGTGAAAAATCGATTAAGTTCACGCTAGCTCTATGAACTAGAGGTTGTTTACAAAAGAAACTGAGTTTTATTTGTTATAATTTATTCTTTTAAATGATTATTAATTAATATCAATGGTTCGAACCATTTGGCATGAGCATTCCATGAATATTAAAACTTCATTTTCTAAGGGTAGCATGGTTATGAAAGTGTGGGTTTCAAAATCAATTATTGAATTGTATAGCATGCGATGCATCACAACATTTTTTTTTAACATTAAACTTTCTTTGAATCGTCAAATTCAAATTGTTACAGTTTTTTTTGTTAATAATCTCGAGTCTTTATTTTACTGATGAGAAGATAATATACAAAAAATTTACTATTGGCTTGCCCGTAGGGAAACCAAACCAGTAGCAAAACATAACACTATCATTCCAAGTTTGCTAGATATATCTAATGTTTGTAACTGAAAAACTGAAACAAAGATGACTTCTAGTTCCACTATCTGTCCTACTGTTCTTAATTAATCTACTATAAGGAGGTGGTAAACCCAGACCTCTCATGCAATTCAACAAAAAACATATATGGAACAACATAAAAGACTTAGCTAATGGTTTTGCCTTCCGCTGCTGGAACTTGGGGCTGGGCATAGTCCAGATTGGACAAGTCCATACCATCTAGCTTGACTGCAATCAGGATCAACTTGTGGTCGACCAACTTAATCTGGAGCTACACATCGTCGAGTTGCATGAGAATTTATTGACGAGCTTCATGATGGTCCAACAGAACCCGACCCATTAGAGTCTTTAGATGTCAATAACTATCCATTGTTTTCAAATACTGCGAGGTCCACCTTCAGATGGTGCCAGTATTAGGAACCCACGGGCTGATGGTCTCCCTAACCTCTTCATTGTGGATGAATCTCCTCAAGACACAAACATCTGCCTCGGCCAGGTCCATCTCTATCTGAATTTTCAGAGGGGTGACGAAGCAGTAGGAGTTGGTGGAGCTTTCGACCACGTCCACCAAGCGGAATATCGACCGAGTTCTGGGTATGTGCAAGGCGTCACCATGGCCTCAGTGGGAGGAGATTCCTCTTGCCATATCAAAGGAATAGGGAAAGTAGAGTGCAAGATTCATCTCTTTCTGCACTAGGGTGCAAACAATCTTCTCACCCACATATGAGTTTCTCTCTACTAGGTTGCTCGAATCCGTGGCTAGTAGGTTCTTCTTCTTGGCATCCTTCTTATGGTTCTTTGCATTCAAATCCAGATGTAGATTCCAACGCTTATCTTCAGTGTGACCATTGATGTTATAATGACTATAATGGTCGTTTAGATCCTTGCACTAATGTGCAGTAGCTATCATTTTCTTGTCTTTTCCTTTCCACTTATTCTTCCTCTCCTTGGAAGCATCTTCGTGGTATTTTTGTTTAGAATCACTTGGTTGTCCTTTCTTATGGTCTATGTTCTCTAGGTATTACACTTACATACATGCCTCATCAATGGCCCTAGGTTTGAAGAGAAACACTTGTTTTTGTATATTGATGTGTAAACCCCCTGGATAATTGAGGAGTATGTCTAGGTTCTTGGGAGATATACCCAACATAATTTCCATTTTCCTAAACTCGTAGGTGTAATCTTGAACACTCTACCCTTGTCTCTACCCGAAGTGATACCAACAGATCCATTGGTCCTCTACATACCCAAAAGGGTAGAACTGGGAGTTTATGAGCGTTTTGAACACCTACCACTTAGTTACCAATGGATCACCCTCTAACCTAAGTGTCTCTGTGTGGATTTCCCATTAGGTTAGTGCATGGCCTTTTAGTTTCAATAAAAAAATGAAATTTTATGCTCTTAATCTATATCATGGACATTGAAATATAGTTATAACTTTTGCAATAGATGATTGAACTTAACATCATCAATCTCACCTTGGTAGGGATTGATGTCCACTTTCACTTTCATTTTAAATAAAGGTTGTGAATGAGTGATGGAATTGGAACTTGGTTTCTCTTTCTCGGGCTCTGTTTTTGAATCCTTTTTTGAGTCTTCACTATCTCCTAGTTTCTCATTCGATCAAACTTCTAAGTTAGGACCACCATCCTCCCTGAAACATCTGAACTTGGTCACTAGAGCTACCATGAGGAGGGCCATGTTGCAAGAGATATCAATGACTTTCCCTTCCAACCTTGCAAATATCTCTTATGTTGCATCAAGGGTTGTTATGAATGGACTCATTCACCATGGCTAAGGTTCTGCAACTTTCTTCTTAAGTCAATCCCTGGATCTTGAAACTTTCCACAAATACCCCAATGAAAACTACTTTGATACCAATATGATTTATAAATTATCGTGGATATTCCACTAGAAAAATGTGTCACAATAGATCTTGCATTATGCTGAAATATTTTATTATGCAAGTTTATTTCTTTAGATCTTAGATTTATTAGCACTAGCTTATTGCTCAAATTTATGAAGATAAATGAAATATGAAAATGAAAGAACAAAAAAATGAACACAATATGTATCACGAGAAACATGAAATGAGACAAAAACCAGATAAAAGGTGAGGCCTATGCTCTACTCTCCCTTCTTCAATTATGAAATTCAAATACAAAGAAATGGGCACTCACAGTGGAGTTGTTTCTGACATTGTGGCTTGAATGACTGCTACAGAATATTCTTCCTCCTCTATCATGTGTTGGTTGTGGAGCCTGATTATCTTTCTGATTCAGAGGTCTTTTGTTTTCAGCCGTGTTTATACCCCATGGAGTATTTACACCCCAAAAGTATGTACACTCTTCCAGGCGGGGGAGTGTAGAGGGGGGTCACCTCCTCTACGAGGTCCAAGGGGGCTATCCCCCTGGCTGGGGGGTTCGAGGGCGAAGCCCCCGAAGGAAAAATTGCCTCTTAAAAGTATATTGCAATTTCATTGTAAATATGGACCGTTCATTATAAGGTCGCAGATCTAACAGTAGAAGTTATGTTAGTGTTTTTTTCCCTAGAAGGCAACCCTCTCTTATGAGGGAAATGTATTGCGGGAGTGTATCATAGCGAATATTGTATTCTGAGATAGGAGACTGAGAGAGAAAGAAGAGAAATTTTAAGTGGGCTTGTTGTAGGTTGTATCCCTTCGATTGTTGGATAATAATAAAGGAAGGACTTGGCAATTTCTTTGGTGGACGTAGCCCACACTAGGTGAACCATGTATATCTATGTCTCTATTGTATCGTGTATCTTCGGTATTTTATTTCCGCATTTGTTTTATTTTATTGCTCCACGATCCTGTTTTTCTAACTTTATGCTCTTAAATCCCATGCCTAGATGATTTGCTCAACTATGGAATAAGTACAATGCTAAAAGAATGGAACCCCTTCTCTTCCCAACGGCCCAATATTTAACATAGTTTGATAGTTGTCTATGGTTAGGGTTTTTTCACGACTCAACCCTCGATTAGAGTTAGGTTTTGGACATTCTAGAATATTCTTGAATGTCCACACATGACTAGCCCTACATGTGTGAGTAATGGGTGTTGACATGGTATCCACTTGGTACCATGGTGGTAAACAAGGTAGATCAACTTGCGAGAGGCATAACTTCTGCATACGAACTCCGATTGAGGTGATTTTCACATTGTTTGAAAAGTTTTGGTGTGTACAACAATGTCAAGGTGTTAGAAACTATACTTGCAAATTTTTGACCCCAAAAAGTGCCATTTGATGCCTCAAAATGTCTTTGGAAGGTTCTAGACCCCAAATTTTCAAATTGGGACCTGCCACTAAAATGGGCCCTGCAAACCAATTCCTCCAATTTTTCCTCCTAGAAAGTACCAATATAGATGAAAAAATATTGGTACCAATAACGATCCATTTCAGATCAACTTGGCACCATGGTAGGTTTGCATGTTGATTTAGGTGGCAACAATAGATCAAAGAGAAATAGCAAATGGGTTAGGGGATGCATCTTCACAAACATTTAATTTAAATAAGTAATGCTAGAAATGATTCTAGCATTACTTCGTTGGGAAAAATCAGTACTTAAATATGTCCCTCTAAATCAAGATAAACTATGATATTGTCCGCCCGTGCCTCGGGAAGAGGGCAAATAAGAGGGAAAACTGAAAACTTATATTAAATTGGATGAAATGTCAAACTAAATTATATGAATTTTATTAAACTTTAGGTTAAAACACTGAAATCCCATTGATTTTCATGCCAAACTAATAGGGTGACAGAAAATCGATTACTATAGTCTCCAGCCCAAAGGCCAGGGACTAATAAGTATCATCTTCATTCAAACACTTTGGTACTATGCATGCATATCCCAGTTCAAATGTAGGCCTCATGCTTCATATTACCAAGATCTTAAGATTGAGAAGACATATGTCCTTATTGTTGCTTCGTTTATTGTGTCGTTTTCTATAGATACATCATGGATGGTTGAGATGGAGGTTTTTCATGTATATCAAATTGTAATTGCAAATATTTTGGGTTTCATCGCATGAGGAGATGGGGTCGAAGTTGCAGTTGTGGTTGATGTGCCACAAACTCATTTTGTAGTTAGGCAAAGGATATTGTTGTTGTTTTATTTTGTTCCAGGGACAATTGTTGTTGTTGAGAAGAGTCCATAGGTTGTACATTTTGTTGAAACAAAAAGTAGAGTAGACATTGATAATGAATAATATAGTGATTTTGAATCAAATGTGCATGTGAATATTTTAATGGTATGTTTTGATTTAGAGGATTAAGACACAAATCTGATATTCTCTTTGGTTCCATTCTCCCTCTAAAGCTTGACTCCCTCTGATTCTGTATAATCTTTGGAGCCATCTGCTCCTCATGATATGGCTCATCAATGTTGCATCCTGAAAAGTTTCATGGGACCACGTTGGTCTCTTCTTGGTTACTCCAATGATTTTGGGTAGGCCCTTCTAGATCTACTAAATCTTCCTGATGATCTGAAGAGTGATCAACTGCACTAGAGGGATTTGTTCGGTCATATTTGGAGCCTTTTGCTCCTTACAATCAATCTCCAAATGAGATACCATGTATCTCGCAAAAGTAAGCTTCTTCGTCTTCTTCTTCTTTGGTACATGGATGTATATGGTTGTGTATACAACTTCTTATCTGGATAATCTTCTCCATGTCTCAAACTAGAGACCATCTAATATGTTGTCTCCTGCAACCGTCACTATAGCTTCCCTCAGAGTTATCAACCGTGACCTGCCAGGAACAAGGACAACAAAGGGAAAAACAGTAGACAAGAATAATACTCTTATAATAATAAAAACAAGAACGAGAACAATAATCACAGTAGCTCCTTCTCAAAGCTATTGCTTGTGACCTTCGTGGAACAAGAACCAAAATAAAAATACAATAATAAGAAATAGGAACAACACTCTTCTAGTGTTGTGATCAATCATTCCTCCATGGTAACTTGCCCAGAACAATAAAGAAACAACAAAAAGTACAATAGCATTTTCATAAGAACATATCTATGTCAACAAGAATAAAAATGCAATCTCATGGTAATCATCATATTATTACCAAGATTACTTGCCTGGAAGCAAAACAAGAAGTATCTCCTAGAGGAGATGCTTGTTCATCTTGTGACCAAGTACAATAAGCATTTATATCAATAGTACTCACATGCTGCCAAGTATTCATTGTATCTAGCAGTAATAGAACCTTTCAAGGATTGTTGTCACATCCAGTAATGTAGCAATTATCAAACTAGATATGTGGAAATTGGAAACTTATTAATTTAATCAATCAAACATGGAACCTGGAGTCTTATCTTCAAGAACGAGTGTTGTGGATTTTATTACGAGTCTCCATCATTCAAGATGACAAGTATTTTCTTCAACATGTCCCCTATACTTAAGACAATATGCTTTCTTGACAGAAATCTGAGTTAGAGAATATAATGCAAATAAAATCTAAAATCTCAACCTTAATCAATCTAATACTTGACTAGAGTTGGCTTATAACTTTAATTTTGAACAGAGCTTACTATAACTTCAATAGATCAAAATACAACTAGATGTTCATAATATTACAATAATGCCATAACAAATAGAGGCATATGAAAACAATCAAACCTGGAGTGTGTTGTTCCTCTGAATGTGTTGGGTTTGAGATCCCTTTGGATCTACAGTTGTAAGAGATCCCTTCTCCTGCAATCACACTCAAAACAATGATACAATTTAAATATATATATATATATATATATATATATATATATATATATATATGTACATACCTTCGACAACATCGACAGGTAGTGGCACCATCCAACAACAATGGCAAGCAATGACAAACCTTAAAACTTCAAAGGTGATCCAACTTGTAATCTAAAGGTCATTGGAGATGTGTTAGGGTAAGGCGCACTAGGAAAACCAAAAATTAGTCCCAACACTTCACATAAACTTTCACTGCAACTGGTACTGTAATTGGTGCTGCAACTGCAACTAGCATTGCAAACATAAGGTTTTATGAGGAAACCCTAATTTCTCAACTTCAAAAATTTTCAGATTTGATCCGGGGAAGAGATGCACCCTACTTAGGCGACCTTCTTATTGAGTTCAGTAAGTGCTCAATGAGCTTGACAATGGGGGAAACTGAGGATCTTCCTTCCAGCGGTTAGACTGCTATGAAGGAAACGGACTCTGATACCATGTTGAAATTTTGGTATGCTCATTTAACCATAGACAATGTCGCATCATTGTCACCCAACCATAGGTATTCACATATGCCACCCCTGAGCACACTAAAATTTACTTAGAATAAATCCAGCAAGCCTACTTTGGAACCAACAGATAAACCCTAGCTGTTAACTGCAATAACAACTCAAGAAAAGTAGAGCGCTCCTTCTCAAATGGTAGCGCACAAGAGAGAGAGTCTTCATATCCACATAATAAGTGCCATACACAATTGCAGTCATTGCAGCTGCACTACTCTCTCAACCTTGCACCATACTTAGAAAGAATATCACCAAGAGTTTCACCAAGAGAATCACTTGATAGCGCTAGAGAGAGACCAAAACTGAGAGATGACCATAAGCCCTTATTCCTCCTTGCAGTTGCAGTTGCAGCTGCAATTACAACTCTTCACAAGACTTGCACTCTAACTTGGTATCCAAATGAGCTAAAACGTCCTTTATTTATATTAATTCGTCCAATGGCTTTTCTGGCTGGGCCAACCTGACTTTCTGGTAATTATGTTTTCTGTTTATCTTTTTCCTGTGGAGCCGACTTGTATTTCTGGAAGACAATATTCTAATATTATTTATTCTGCTAGGCTGACTTGTCTTCTAGGGTTTCCACACACCTGTTTAATGGTTCACTTGCTTACAAAATATTCTAGTCTAAGTCATAGGTTACACATGGAGGTTAATACCTCCCGCAACTACCAAAACATCAACACCTTGCAAGCCAATTCCTCCAATTTTTCCTCCCAGAAAGTACCAAGATAAATGACAAATTATATAATGATCCATTTCAAAACAAAGAGAGAAGCTTGTCATGCTCAAGACATCTGTAAAGTCAGATTGCAAATTTAGAAATTGAAGACACATGAAGAATTGAAAGCATCAGACATCACATCACACATGTATTGGTGGTAACTAAGTCGCAATGGTGATTAAATTTTTAGACAATTGACAATGATATGATATTTTTATTATATATTTTATTTTTGTATTTGACAATTTCATGTAAAACAACATGAAATTAGTCATTTCACATATATCCACCAATCATAAAATAAAAAAATTTATTTCAAATATTACATTTAATTTTTTTTTAATTAAATGCATAAAATTTATAAAACTTTATAATTTATTTTAATTTTTTACAAATTAATTAAAAATAAAAACAAGTTTAGTAAAAAGTAATTACAAACTACTTTGCCTTTATACATATAATAAAGATCAATCAAATGAAATCTCTATTCATTATTCATTATTTATTATTTGAGAGGTTTTGTTATGTTAAACATTTTGGAAATAATATTTTGTTAATTGGACCATTCTATTTTATAATTTTAGTGTTTGCAATTTCAACTAAGATATGTATAATAAAGATCAATCAAATGAAATCTCTATTCATTATTTGAGAGGTTTTGTTATGTTAATTAGTTTGGAAATAATATTTTGTTAGTTGGAACATTTTATTTTATAATTTTAGTGTTTGCAATTTGAACTAAAGTTTAATTTTTTAATTTTAGTGTTTGCAATTCCAACTATGTTTGAAAGTTTAATAGATAAAAAATTGATTAAAAAAATTTGGCCTAGTTATTTTTGTGATTATGAAGCACATAGTGTTAGCGTAAAGAAGGAGTCGCCAAAGAAAGGAGTCACCAAAGTTGTCAACCATAGTGTTTTATGAGAGAAGATGAATAGTGAGAGTTCATTACTTTTATCAATGTTGGTTTATTAATTTTATTATGTTAATTTAGTTAATTGAAACGTTTGATGTATGGAGAAGGCGAAATTGACATTGTGGTAGGCTATGTTAACATCTGGAAAATTTAATGTATTGGGAAGGAAAAATTGATTATGTGCAAACTATTTAGCTTTCAAAAAATTGGGTGCCCGTTTCTCGTTCCATTCTATGGATACCACAGTTCACACTCACTCCTTGTAGCATACATTACGCACACAACAACATAATGTCAAAATCACTTGATATTGCACTGTATATATTCCAATACACATAACATTTATTATTACATTGTTGAATTGTCACTTCTTTTACAATAAAAATTCAAAAATATTTATAAAATTTAATTTTTGTTACCACTTTTGATCTAACACTAAATACTACTTGTCAGTATGAAACAATTTTGTTACTCATTACAAATTTCATAGGTTTCAAATAACTTTAAATTACATACAATTATTACATTAAAACATTTTAAAAAGCACATTTAAAGAATTTGCTAATTTTACTTATTATAATTAAAACTTTTCCTATAAACACAAGTCTCATACAATACCTATTCAAATCTGCTAATTTTACTTATTAGTCCCTGTCGTAGGCATAGAGGGACTATAGCAATCGATACTTCATTGACTACATATTAGTTTGTCCTTTGACCCGAAATATTTGCACAATACCTATTGTTGGAGCTATGGAATTAAAAACATATATTTTTATATAATCAAAAGTATCATATATGTACTGATCTAATTGGATAAGAGATTGGAGGTCTTATTGTCGGCTTCGCTATTCCCAATGTTTTATATGACAACATATCTAAACTTTTTCTCGTATATAGTCTTTTTTAATCATATATTTTTCCTCTATATTGTTTGAAGGTGGATTAATGTTAGCATTAGTTTGAATGTTTGTATTAGTATTTTCTGCTAGCTAAATATATGCATAGAGGGACTATAGTGGTCGATAATTCGTTGACTACATATTAGTTTGTCCTTTCACCTGAAATATTGCACAATACCTATTGTTGGAGCTATGGAATTAAAAGCATATATTTTTATATAATAAAAAGTACCATATATGTATTGATCTGATTGGCTAAGAGATTGGAGGTCTTATTGTCGGCTTCGCTATTCCCAATGTTTTATATGGCAACATATCCAAACTTTTTATCGTATACAGTCTTTTTTAATCATATATTTTTCCTCTATATTGTTTGAAGGTGGATTAATGCTAGCATTAGTTCGAATGTTTGTATTAGCATTTTTTGCTAGCTGGATATAGGCATAGAGGGACTATAGCGATCGATAATTCGTTGGCTACATATTAGTTTGTCCTTTCACCCGAAATATTTGCACAATACCTATTGTTGGAGCTATCGAATTAAAAGCATGTATTTTTATGTAATAAAAAGTACCATATATGTATTGATCGAATTGGATAAGAGATTGGAGGTCTTATTGCCGGCTTCGCTATTCCCAATGTTTTATATGGCAACATATCCAAACTTTTTCTCGTATACAGTCTTTTTTAATCATAAATTTTTCATTTATATTTCTTGAAGGTGGATTAATGCTAGCATTAGTTCGAATGTTTCTATTAGCATTTTCTGGTAGCTGAATATATCCGTAAGTTTTGATATGTACTAAGCATATTGAAATGTTTTGATATCCAAGCTTTATAGTGATTGAGAATTCCAAAGTTTATAGCGTCTTTGTCGGATGTATTTTTGTTGAAATGTATTGACACTTATTCTAAGATGCCTCGGTAGGCCTGACAACTTAAATGTTTAGAAGACCCGACATCCTCCAACAATCCTGACAACTTAAATGTTTGCATACCGTGAGGTCCTTAGACAGCCTGACAGCCTTAAATGTTTATGTAAATATGGTTCTCGGAGTACATTTTTCGTCGAAATTTTCTATACAGTTACAGTGAATTTGCAGAGTCTTGTTTGTCCACCGCTAGTTCAATAGCCATTGTATGTTTCATCCTTCTTCTGCCTTTGCAATGCAATTTCATACTAGTTGAAGCTGCATACATTGTTTACTGGTTCGGTGAGTGCTTCTTCTTCGTTGGTTTGTCGATTGTTGGTTGTTGTTCTTACGTTCGCGATTCAACCTACGCTTGTGCATTTCATCGTTTTAGAGTAAGTTTCGATGCCATAGTTTCATTTTGTATTCCTTGTTTGTTGTTCAATGTTTGTAGTTTGCAAGTAAGAATGTTTGCTTATTTGTAGTGGCATACTCCTCGTATGTTTTTGGTTCCTTCTGTGCTTGGGCTGCAGTTTCATAATCGTTGGAGATACATATGTTGTTTACTGGCTCAGAGGTTCTTGTTGGTTTGTTGGTTTGTGGGTTCCTGGTTCTATTTGTTTGCCTCGGGTTTGCGCTTTAGGGCCCTGGGGGTGAAGTTAGGCATGTTCATGCTTTCTCGTTGGTTTGGTGCTTGCTGTTTTATTTTGTTTGATTTGGCCTTGTAGGGTTGGGGTCCAGCGGCGGTGGTTGGAGCTTTTTTTTTTTCTTTTTTTTTGGATTATTATTGTTTTTTGGGGGTGCTTTACGGTGTTCAATTACTGCACCCACGAGTGGACATGCAGTTGTGTTATTTGCCCTGTCTATCGAGGCCGATATTTGTTATTCCGTGAGATTTTGTTGGTGCTTAAGTGCTGCCATGAAAGAAAATAGTTGCATGCAAAATTGTTCGAGGATTACATGTGAAATTGCAATATCCGTTGTTTTTTTGTTGGAATAAAGCATATGCGGGCTACATTTATAAACCATGTATGGTCATATGTGTGGATATGACATTACATGTTCATTCTCCTCTACATAGACTGGTGTGCACACGCTACAATTTGTGTTGTGCTTGAGATATGATATGTGCAACAAAGATTCTGCAAGTTTATATTTGGATGTCTGGAAGCATATCTGGGTAGTTTGCCACGGAAAACCGAAAACTTGTATCGTGGGCACAACAGTCTATGCAGAGAATAAAGAACATGTATTTCCATCGGTGGAAGCATATCTAAATAAATTTCCATGGAAAATCAAAAATTGTTTAGCTACGACCATGCACTTGCATGATATTTTGTGACTTGTAATATATTTTGGGCAGGGAAAATATATTTACGCGTTTACATCCATGGATAGAGAAGCGCAAAGGTTCGTGTTTCTGCCTATCTTCTAGATTGTTTGTTGAGTCTGTTTTACTGTATGTACATATTGTTTGTTCTCTGGTGAATACCAGCTTCCATTGATGTTCATTGTATTTTGCGCTTTCCCACATCCAAACAAACAGAATAGCTGGAGTAAACGAGGAACTCTTCACTGCATCGGTGAAGAGGATATAGAAAGGTGCATGCTTGTACTGTTATTTCATATTGCCTTGTTTTGTACTTCATTTATGGTATGTATATGTGTTCACCTAGTTTATTATATGTACATGTTGCGTGCGTTCCTACATGGTAAGTTATCTTCGTTACATGCCTTCATGCATACTAACCTGCTTCATTTTCGTTGTGTTGTCGCTGCATTGCTACATTTAAACAAACATGATAGTTGGAGATGAGGATGGGCTCTTTCACAAGTAAATAACCCTCTTTCTCTTTCTTTTACATGTATGTCTTCATTATAAGTTATCTTCAATACATGCCTTCCTACATACTAAGCTAGTTCATGTCCATTGTGTTTTTGCTGCATTGTTGCATTTAAACAAACAGAATGGTTGGATAGGACGATGGACTCTTTGGCGGGTAAATAGACATGTTTCTCTTTCTTTTAGATGTATGTCTTCATACTAAGTTGGCTTCATGTCCATTGCATATTCGGCGTTGTTGCCTTGGAAAAAACAGGTTGCTTGGACATGAGATGAATTGTACTATACAACAGTAGAGGGTTCTGTGGTACAATCTTCTAAAAGGTATACCAAGTGTGCTTGTAAATTAAATATACAAACTGGGTGGGGGCATATAATATTAGACTTGAAAACGATGACTTGCCAGTAATGGGCCTTTCTGCCCTCCCTATTTCTGCTTTTTCCATTTTCTATTATCCCTTTTGTTTTCAAATTCATTTGCTTAGTGTGATGTTCATCTGCACATGCTTGCATCAAAAAAAGTTGGACTAGTGACATGGTCATGAGTAATCATTCATCCCAGACATCAGCAGACTGATAAAGCCAAAGGTAAAGATGCATACGCTCTGCTCTTACTATGTTTACTAAACAAATATCCTCAGGTATGTATTCATATATGGCATGGTGGATATGTCGATGTCATATGCAATACATGGTTTGTAGCTCACATGAAGTATCAACAAGTACAAGCGAGACGCCGAACGTTTTGCATGTTCTGCAGACTAAGAGGTGTGGTTGCGAAACTCTGGCTCCATATTTCATCAAAGCTATGAGTGTACTTGTAGATTTACGCCAGTGAAAGAAGAATACTAATAAATAAATAAATAAATTGCACACTACCATTCATTTTAGTTTTCCTGTTCAAAAAATGTCACCAGGTCTAAAGTTGTGACATCCAGAGTACAGTCAATAGAGGGATTGAACAACTGTCGAACTGGACAAGTGTTCGTCGGGGACATAATGGTCATCTATAGCACCTACTTGGAAAAGGCAAACAAAAGTATATCCATTATGCGTGCTGACATGACAGACAAGGAGGCCATGATGACAGTGACACTGACTGTTCCTCCATAATTTGTCCAAAAACATGCAAAAAAGATATTGCCATGTAATAGGATATCCATTACAAATTTTAATATATTGCCCAAAACAGTATATGACCATGGTGATTGCGATCAGATTATTTCTCTCAACAAAACAAGCATTGTGGAAAAAAATCTCGTTGTTTCTTCAGAATATCGTTTCAGCCCGGACTCGACTATCAACCAGCTTGCACAAAGCACTGATATTTACCCTATCGAAACGATTGGGGCAGCTGTCACACTGGCGAGAAAACTTGGCTCGCAACACGTTCTCCATATACAGGATGGAGAGTTAGACAAGGACAGGGCAATGGTACCACTTTTCATATTCAGTTTTGTCCTTTACTTTCGCATGTGCATGTATCTCAGATAACTTACACAAATATTACACTGTTCCGTGTTGCAGCTACAATTGTTCGATACGTATTCAGATTTGTTTTCGTCAATTGAACAACAATTGCATAAAGGGCAGATTCCACTTATGTTGTTCAAAAATATAACAAAGAAGAGGGATGTTAGAGAAAGGATCTTTCAGACAACCCAGGCAACATTTGTAACAGAGTTGCGAGTAGATATAGTAGAGGATTTGAAGAAACTAGCTATCTCTACAACTGTTGTGCATATACATCCACAAAATCATCCTCACTTTGCTTATAGAAATAGCCTTCAACAAATTCCTACAACCTGTTTTATTTTTTATTTTTTTTGTAAGGGGAGGGGGGGGTGCAATTATGTATTATATTGTTCAATGTATTAATTCCTATGCTCGCATTCCTAGGTTGAAGGTGTTTTAGTTGCAACCAATGTGTACTCGACCCCCTTTGAACCTGTATGTACAAAATGCAACTCTCTTGCTTCTGCCTCCGCTTTGATAAGTGATGATACGATTGATTGTATGCGATGCAGTAAAAATTTCCATATATATATGGACATTGTGTCAATGTTGTTATCCGAACCATGGACAACACAACCGTGCATTGTACGGTTAGGCAACCTCTATTACAAAATGTGCTTCCTAAGTTGGCAGAGTTGTCGTATGAAATGTATCTACAGAAAAAGGCAGGTAGTGTCTACATGCTACGGGAGCTTCGGATACATAGCAAATTCACCTTAAATGAGGACAATGCAATTTTTCATATCGGCTGAAGAAGGGGAAAAGTAATGTGTATATATATATATATATATATATATATATATCAAACTTTGGCACAAAACGAAAATACCTCATGTGTCTCTATAATATTTGTTCAACATCCAGATGAATGTTCGTCGGACTTAGCTAGTTGGGATTGCACGCGCATAAGATTAACATGGCAACAAACCCCATATATCCCATGCCACGATTATTTTCTACTGGGAACATATACCAGATGCAAGAGAAAACAAATGCGGCGACGTATTTTCTTTGTATATCAAATTGTTTGGTGCAAATGTTGATGGGTTCTGCTCTATGGAACCTTATGGGAACTTGCTTGCGGCCTGCTTGAAGTTTGGTTGGTTCTTGGTTATGTGCTTTGTCTGTCAATTTGTATACCGCGGAACTCGAACTGTTCTTTAGAGGACACAAAACAATATAATTGAATTTTTTAGCCAATTTGTCTGCAGATCTGCCTGATAATTTCTATGGCGTTGTGACGCAAATGTAGTATGTGGCTTGTTTTAGTAGATTTCCTTGATTGATGAACTTGGTCAAATTATTATCCTGGAATAATTTGAAATCAACTAATATATAGTGTGCGAAGTGCAATTGTGCTATCATATCAACAAGAGGCCCTTAAAATTCAAATTGGTCGTTGTTTTGGCATCTTTGCTTACTCGATGAACTTGGTAAAATTAATGTCCTGGATTAATTTGAAATCAACGAATATATATTGTGCGGAGTGTAATTGTGCTATCATATGAACAAGAGGCCCTTAAAATTCGAATTGGTCCTTGTTATGCTTGCGGTGATGGAATTTTAAAATAACATTCTTTTGTTTCCTTCACTTTTTTTAAAAATAAGCGATTTAACATCCTTTAATAATTTAATGTAATTCACTTGTACAATATCAATATTTAATATTAATAATTTAGTATTTGAAAATAATGTTTTTAGATAAAAAGTTAGATAGGATGACCATCCCTAAACAATTGCAATCTTAAACCCGCCAGTCGTGGAGTCCTTTCGATTTGTATGTCGCAGAACTCCGAGTGCTATCTGGAGGACACCGGACAATAAAAGTGCAATGTTGAGCCAAACAATCTGCAAGTCCGCCTGACAATTTGTATATCATGGAAATCTGGGTGCTATTTGTAGGACATGGAACAATAGAGGCTCAGTTTTCAGCTCGCCAGGCCGAGAACCCGCGATCTAAAAAGTGCCTAAGTATGGAATGAGGTGTCTGCATATTATACTTTATAAAAGTACATGTTTACTATGTATTGCTTGTTTGTCGGAAAACTTTTATATCACTCGCCTGACCAGATTGTACAAACTTTCTCGTCTAATTAAATTCTACAATATCAATATTTAATATTAATAATTTAGTATTGAAAATAATGTTTTTAGATATGTTAGATAGTTGATGGGGATTACCATCCGTAAACAATGGCAAACTTGAACCTGCCAGCCCTCAAGTCCATCTGTCAATCTGTATATCGCAGAACTCTAAGTGTTATTTGGAGGAGACAAAACAATGAAAGTGCAATGTTGACCCAGCCAACCCACAAGTCCGTAGTGTTGTTTGGAGGACACCGGTCAATAAAAGTGCAATATTGAGCCAATCAGTCCGCAAGTCCGCCTGTCAATTTGTATATCGCAGAAGTCTGGGTGTTATTTGTAGGACACAGAACAATAGAGGCTCAATTTTCAGCCCGTCGGGCCAAGAACCCGCGATCCAAAAAGCTCCTAAGTATGGAATGATGGATCCGCATGTTATACTTTATAAAAGTACATGTTTACTATGTATTACTCGTTTGTCGGAAAACTTTATATCACTCGCCTGACCAGATTCTACAAACTTTCTCGTCTAATTAAATTTCGTAATATCAATATTTAATATTAATAATTTAGTATTGAAAATAATGTTTTGAAATATGTTAGATAATTGATAGGGATTACCATCTGTAAACAATGGAAAACTTGAACTTGCCAGCCCTCAAGTCCATCTGTCAATCTATATATCGCAGAACTCCGAGTGCTATTTGGAGGACAAAGAACAGTTAAAGTGCAATGTTGAGCCAGCCATCCCACAGGTCCGCTTGTCAATTTGTATATCACGGAATTGTGGATGTTATTTGTAGAGCGTGGAACAATAGAGGCCCAATTTTCAGCCCGAGAGCACCCAATCCAAAAAAGTGGCTAAATATGGAATTATTACGGAAACGGTACGAGACAATAAAAGTGCAATGTTGAGCCAACCAGCTCGCAAGTCGGCCTATCAATTTGTATATCACGGAAGTCTGGGTGCTATTTGTAGGAGACAGAACAATAGAGGCTCAATTTTCAACCCCTCAGGCTGAGAACCCACGATCCAAAAAGTGCCTAAGTATGGAATGAGGGATCCACATATGGTCTATAAAATCCCATGTCCATACTTTATAAAGGTACATGTTTACTACGTATTGCTCGTTTGTCGGAAAACTTTTATATTGCTCGCCTGATCAGATTGTACAAACTTTCTCGTCTAATTAAATTCTGCAATATCAATATTTAATATTAATAATTAGTATTGAAAATAATGTCTTTAGATATGTTAGATAGTTGATAGCGATTTCCATTCGTAAACAATGGAAAACTTGAACCCGCCATCCCTCGAGTCCATTTGTCAATTTGTATATCGTGGAACTCTGAGTGCTATTTGGAGGACACGAAACAATGAAAGTGCAATGTTGAGCCAGCCAGCCCATAGGTTTGCTTGTTAATTTGTATATCACAGAATTGTGGGTGCTATTTGTAGAGTGTAGAACAATAGAGGCCCAATTTTCAGCCCACCAACTCGAGAGCCCCCAATCCAAAAAAGTGGCTAAACATGGAATTAATACGGAATCACTACGGGACAATAAAAGTGCAATGTTGAGCCAACCAACCCGCAAGTCTGCCTGTCAATTTGTATATCACGGAAATCTGGGTGTTATTTGTAGGACACGAAACAATAGAGGCTCAATTTTCAGCCCGCCGGGCTGAGAACCCGCCATCCAAAAAGTGCCTAAGTATGGAATGAGGGATTCACATATGCTCTGTAAAATGTCATGTCCATACTTTATAAAAGTACATGTTTACTATGTATTGCTCGTTTGCCGGAAATCTTTTATATCGCTTGCCCGACCAGATTGTACAAACTTTCTCGTCTAATTAAATTCTGCAATATCAATATTTAATATTAATAATTTAGTATTGAAAATAATGTTATTAGATATGTTAAATAGTCGATAGGGATTGTCATCTGTAATCAATGGCAAACTTGAACCCGCCAACCCTTGAGTCCATCTGTCAATTTGCATATCGCGAAACTCCGAGTGTTATTTGGAGGACACGGAACAATGAAAGTGCAATGTTGAGCTAGCCAGCCCGCAGGTCCGCTTGTGATTTGTAGAGCGCGGAATTTTGGGTGCTATTTGTAGAGCACGGAATAATAGAGGCCTAATTTTCAGCCCGAGAGCCCCCCATCCAAAAAAGTGGCTAAATATGGAATGGCGGATCCGTACATGCTCTATAAAAATTTCATGTCCATAGTTTATAAGAGTACATACTTAGTATGTATTACTTATTTTTCAGAAAACTTGTAGGTGCGGAAGTTAGCAGATTCACGACTTCAGATTTCACTTACTTTTATATCACTAGCCTGACCGACCACTTCCCCGTTTGATATTGTAATAAACGAATATAAACTGGCCCAAGTCCAATTGTGTTATGACATGAATACGAGGCCCTTAAAATTCAAATAGCTAGCAAGTCTACTTGCCAATTTGTATATCGCGGAAATGTGGGTGTTATTTGTAGGACACGGAACAACAGAGGGCCAATTTTGAACCCGACAGCCCGAGAATCCGTCGTCCAAATAGTGGCTAAGTATGGAATGAGGGATTCGTACATGCTCTATAAAGACTCATGTCCATAATTTTTAGAAGTACATCTTTATTATGTACTACTCGTTTCCTCAAAATCCTGTTTAGAAGACACGAAACAATAGCACTGCAATGTTGAGCGACCCAGTCCGCAACTTCGGCTGTCAATTTGTATATCGCGAGACTCTGGGTTCGATTTGTAGGATACATAGCAATAGAGTCCCAGCTTTGAGCCTGCCAGACCGAGAACCCACAATCGAAAAAGTGGCCAAGTATGAAATGTGGGATCTATACAAACTCTATAAGAACATCCTGTCCATACCTTGTAAGAGTTCATACTTAGTATGTGTTAGTCGTTTTTCAGAAAACTTCTACCTGCGGAAGTTGGGAGATTCACGACTTGAGGTTTCAATTACATTTAGATCACCAGCCCGACCGACCGCTTCTCCGTTTGATATTGTAAGAAACGAATGTAAATTGGCCCAAGCCCAATTGTGCTATTACATCAACACGAGGCCCTTAAAATTGAAATAGTCTGCAAATCCACTTGTTAATTTGTATATCGCGGAACTCTGGGTGCTATTTGCAGGGCACGGAACAAGAAAGCCCCAATTTTGAGCTCGCCGGCCCGTGAGGCCATTGGTAATGCTACATAGTTCATAGGGATCACCATTCGTAAACACTCGCAAGGTTTGGCCCGCCAGCCCTCGAGTCCATCTGTGAATTTGTATATGGCAGAACTCCGAGTGTTGTTTGAACGACACGGAACAATAGAAATGCAATGTTGAGTGACCCAACCCGCAAGACCACCTGTGAATTTGTATATCGCGGAACTCTTGGGTGCTATTTGTAGCTAACAGAACAATAGAGGCCCATTTTTGAGCCCGCCAGACCGAGTACCTGCGATCTAAAGATTGGCTTAAGTATGGAATGCGGGAATAGTACATGCTCTATAAAATCTCATGTTCATACTTTATAAAAATAGATTTTATGTATTGCTTGTTCTTTTTGAAAAATTTCTTGGTAAGGAAGTTGGGGGATTCACGTATTCAAATTTCAGTTACTTTTATATCAACAGCTCGACCGACCGACCGCTTCCCTGTTTCATATTGTATAGACCTCCTTGTCTAATTAAATTGTACAATATCAATATTTAATATTAATAATTTAGTATTCAAAATAATGTCTTTAGATCATGTCCAATAGTTAATAGGGATTAGCATCCGTAGACAATCGCACACTTGAGGCTGCCAGCCCTGGAGTCCGTCTGTCAATTTGTATATCACGGAACTCTGAGTACTATTTGTATGAAAAGAAACGAAAGGAGTGCAATTTTGAACGAGCCACCCCATAGGTCCACTGGCCAATTTGTATATCACAGAATTCTAAATGCTATTTGTAGGCCAGGGAACAATGGATTCCCAATTTAGAGCCCGCCCGTTCGAGAACCCGCGATTCAAAAAGTCGCTAAGTACATATTTAGTGTGTATTACTCGTTTTTCCAAAATTTTCTAGTTTCTCTTTTCTCTATGCTTTTCTTTTTTGAAACGTGGGTTCCTGCATAAGCGACTTTAACATTGCGTTTCTATTGTTCCGCCACCTGCGACTAGCACTCGGACTTCCGCGATTTACAAATTTGAAAACAAACCCCCCTTCATCTCGTATACTTTGGCTTTGTGTTTGCTTGGTCCTTTTCCCCAATGTCTCATGCTTTTATATACAGAACCCAAGGTTCAACAATATACAAATTTCCCTCTCGCCATTGCGCTTTCGTTGTTCCCCTGCACACAAACAATGACTGAAATTCCATGACATACAAATTGACGACCGATATCTGTCACTGAGATGCAATATGACCATCGATCCTTCACGTCTCTTGGGTATATCTTTTGTCGTTTTTCTTTTGTAACCCACTCGACCACTTTCCATACTTAGGTATTTCTTGGAATCGGTTTCTTGGGTTAGCCGGTGCCTAGCCACAAGTCGCCATCACCGCTGCCTTCGTACTTGTTTCCAGATATGCAATAATTAAGCTTTAATGCTAGTAGTTCATCCTCCAGGAACCGTTAAAATTGTTATTAATGTCCAAAAGTCCGGAGAAGATTTGTCATTACTACGAATTAAACTAAGATTTGCACACAAGTATGTTATCATTTCCAAGTATTCATTTCAAACACGATGCAATCCATTTTTTGTGCGTCGGCGGGTTGGCGCTTTTAAGAAATTTCTAATCCTTAATCTCTCTTCGTCGTCACCGCGACCTTCGCACTTTTTTCTAATTTTGCAATTAGTGAGTTGTGATAGTGACAACTCATTCCACATGAACCCTGGAGATTGTCATTGATCAGCGAAAGGCTCGAGAAGATATTCCATTGATACGCATTAAACCATAATTTGTGCAGGGTTATATTATCCCTCCCCAATTTTCATTTCAAACATCGTCTCGAGCAAACAAAAATGCTTAATAACTTGTGGCAACAGTTTTGTCCAGCCGCAGTAAATACATTGGGGCATAATGGCCAGAGTTTCCATTATTCCAAGGCATATTCTTACTACTCATCTCCCTCCGCCCAGGAAAAAAAACCAGATGGTCCCTTGGTACATCGAGAGATATATTTCAAGCTAAAGAATTCTAAGGCAACCCTGTCTACTCAGAGAACCTGCCCAGTTGCATTCATGGCTGACGCACAAGTTGATGTCATGAATTCCGAACCGGAAGAAGATGATCTGATGGTCGATGATACGACAATGGATGATGGCAATGCACATAATATTCCCAATCCTGCGCCCAAATTGAAATCAACCATAATGGACGAAACTTCCCGGATCGATGATGGTGGTCCTGACAACACCAAAAGGAGTTTCAGAAAAGAAACCGACGATAAAATCAATAGCCAATTTGCAACACGAAAGTAGGAATTCCAGAATTCCAAATTAGTTTGTTCTGGGCAGAAGAGTTTCACTGTAAAGCAATGATATGTTGATGCTCCCAGAGATATATTTCAAGCCAAAAAATTATTGATTAACATATTCGGGAATCAGGTCCAAAACTCTCACTATTGCAAGGCATTTTTCTACTAGTCATCTCCTTCCACCCAGAATGGACTAATTTGGGCCTCTGGAATTACACGCGCAACCTGTGCTCCTGAATTTTTTTGGACTATGTAGAGGCGGTTTCAACTAAGGGCTATTCCATTTGCCTTGCAACGTTTTTCCTCTTCCTCCTCACGGGAAGCTTCTGAAAACTATCAATTTCAACACAGGATGATTCATCGAGGATAAAACTGCGAGGATCTTGCATACTGCGGATCCCGTGCCTGTGTTTGTTGTAGAAACGTTCAATGTTTTGGCCTGAAGAACTGGGTCCAATTTCTAAGGATAGATGTACAATACTGGGTGTTTTTCTTATTATTTTTACATGGATTTGCTATTAAAAAATTTGCCTTCGACTCTTCCTTGTTGCTTATTTTCTAGATTTAACACATGTTCTCATTAGCATGGTTCGATGCTCTCATACTTCTTCAATATTGTGTTTACTTAGGTTATTTTTTCTAAGATGGAACATTTATCAATTATATGACAATGTACTATGTCAATCCACCAACCTTTTATGCAAACAAAAAACGGATTACACAGTTTGAAACCAACGTTCAATTCTATTCGTAATGCAGATAGAACATAGCAATACTATTGTACAATGTTGCAGAAAAATCATTATTAAGTTTTAATGCTAAGAACCCACAATGCAAGAAGTTTAATACTCGAGTTAATATGTTGCAGTCATGGAACAATGTATCAAGAACACAGTTACACGCACACGTTCCAATAAAATCTAATCTTCAACAAAGCATTTGCTGGCAACTAGTAGAAAATGAAGTTTGGTAGTTAAGTTAATATGTTACAGTCATGGAAGAATGTATCAAGAACTACAATGCACTTAATATTTTATAAATTACTATAAATCTTGGTATAATTGCAATAAAATCTAATCTTCAACAATGTATTTGCTGGCGATTAGTAGAAAATGATGGTTTTGAAACAATGGAGCTTCTTTGAAACCAATTCGCGCTTATGAAAACTGCCTTCCACCTTTCTATTTTCCCACTCTTTTATTCCTTGTAGTTTCTCTTCCTAGTTACTTAATCGATTTTTTTCCCAAAAATGCCTTGTTGCACGTCTTGCCGGATTCACGCGTTTCCAACGACCACTTCACCTTTCTTTAAATTGACCCTACTACATTTGCGGCACAGAAGCTATATTAAAGGGCAAAGCATTTCCTCCATAGTTTCATGTCCTGCAAACAACACCCATAGTTTTGCACTATACAAATTGACAGTCGTACTTGCCTGTTGGCTCGCTAATAGAATGCCTTGGAGTTCCGCAATATACAAATTGAAAGACGAAGCATACAAGCAAGAACCAAGTAAACTCACAGATCGTATTCCTGGTTCACACTTGCACTCGTGCTCTTTTATCGCGACACCGACCGAACGCTTCCCCATTCCATACCCAGAAACTTCTCCGACCGCAAATTCCTGGTAGGCGGGCTCTAAATTGGACTTCTGTTGTTCCATGGCCTGCGAACATTACCCTCACTTTCGCGATATACATATTTTCAACCGAACTTAGGTCATGCCCTCTTCCGTATTACGGTCCACCTATCATGCCCTCTTCCGTGGTATACATTTTGCACTGAAAACTTCTGAGAAATACAATTTAACTGTCGGGTCCTCGCATATTTTGTGGAACTATTGTCACCCCCTTTTGAAGCCCGTCTGTTTGCTTTCCATACTTTTCCATTTCTTCAAATTTCTTTGGCGGATCGTCGGTTTGGCAGGTTGAAGAAATATTCAGTTCCTAGTCGTTGTTTCCTGTGCMTGTGCCCCTTTGCAATTAGCAGTTGCCAATTATATAGAAGATCTTATTTCTAGTCATACAATTAGCAATTTCCCTATTCCATAGTTAGCCACTTTACTGGAATTCGCAAATATACAAACTGACCGYTGAATTGCCCCATCRTGATCTCTTTTGTTTTACACATTTTGCACTCAAAAATTCCGATACATGAAATTTGACCGTGCAACACTCGGTTGTCCTGAGTATCCCTGTAACCCTTTTCTGAATCTCGTCCGACCGCTTTTCAAAGCTTGCCATTCTTTCCTTGCTCTTCGTCGTCTCCAACACCTTCGCACTTGTCTATAATAAAAGAAAAAAAAAGTTATATATATATATATATATATATATATATATATATATATACATATCTTGTTTCTAAATATGGAATTACTAGCATTTAATTCTGACAGGTCATCAAGCAGGGGCCGTATAAATTGTCATTTATGGGAGAAAGGCTCGAGGAGATCTCGTATTGATGCGCATTAAACAAAAATTTGCGGGGGAATTATATTATCCCTTATGAGTGTTGATTTCAAAATCATGAACTCTCGTTCGCACGTCGTGGCCTTCGCACGTTCAAGAAACCTCCAATACTTAATTATGTTTCGTCGTACCCGCCACCTTCGCATTTCTAAATATGCAATAAATAAGCTTTACTGCTAACAATTCATTATGCATCACCCATACAAATTGTCATTAATCAACGAAAGGCTCGAGGAGCTTTCCCATTCATAAGGATTTAACCAAGATTTAGTGGAGAGTTACATTATCGGCTCTAACTGTTCATTTAAACCATCATATGCAGCAAACCAACGTTCTCATAAACCTATGGCATTAGCTCGACAACACTTATGTAGAGATATAGTCAACATCTTTGGGCGCGAGGACCAGAACTTCCAGTGGTCCAGGGTATATTCTTATTACTCAAGCTCTGTTGCAGAGAACCAAGTAATTTGGACCTCCGGGATTGTTCATGCAAGCTGTGTCCCTGAGGTTTTTGACTGTAAGGACCTAGTCTCTTGGTGCACCGATAAATTTATTTCCGAGAAAATAATTATTCCACTGCGGTACTGCTCTTTTGTTTCTTTGTCACCTTAGGTCTTCCGCTAGATGCTAAAATTGTCGGAGCCAACATTGACGTTCAGAGGAGAAGATTGCAAACAGTTCCTAGCACAACATAGTAACGGGTTGGACCTCTTGCCCCATTTTTTGGAAAACCTGCTTCTAGTTCATGAAGATATTACAATTATGCAGGTTAGTTCATTTAGAAATCCATTCCGTGAAATTGCCTCGTTGTTTACAAGAATAACGTGACAAGAGTCCACAACAACTGTTTCCCGGATGGCTCTTTATATTTTGTATTTAACAGTGAATGAACAAACCATTTTTTATTGGGGCAGGTTAATTTCCCATGAAATATGTTCCCAATTATCAAGCTACAAAAGGGAAAAGAAATTTTATATGTCGTCCTATTTATTTTTTGCAATAGCACATTCCTATCGGTTTCCACAACTGTCTCTGTCCAAGAATGTCAACTGCGAATTCCACCCAGTAACATTTTGGTACCAGGCCTTATGGAAGCACAAGGTTTCCCACTATTTTTATGAGGTTTTTAATGGCTTCGTGTCTGTTTTCAAAGTTTTGTTATTAGGAGAAGATGCTCCCCGCATATCTGAACAGGCAACTAGTTTTTTGGACAAGAAGGGTACACTCGAACATTTGGATAATTACACTGTCATAAGAATTTTTGGCTCCATGGAACAACCTGCTCTCCTTCCATGTCACATTATGGACATAATGTTTGTTGCAAAAGTAGCACGTCAATACAGCTACTGGTTCCATCTGTTCCAAAGGAAGAAAAAAAATAGTTCATTCCTCTGCCTTGGAAAGTAGGAGAGTTCATGTTGAAAAACGTCAACAAAATTGACGATTTTGCAGCACATTCTACCATCTCGAACCTGAGATATGCTGAAATCATAAGAGGGTTTGACCCCTATAATATTTTTCGACAACATTTACAAACACTTGGCCTCGACGATTCTTTTTAAAAAAAACACCTATCCAAAAACAGAGACAGTGCTAACAACGATCCTGCCTCTGATGTCAGCGACGTAGACACAATGCATAACTGCACTAAATTGTACACACAATAGGGGAAAGGCCCCAGTGACAAGAGTGTTCAATCTACAAATACCACTCCAAAAAGTACGACATCCCGAAGCATCGCTCCAACAACCCACTACAACAACAAAGAAACTCAGAGTTCTTCAAACAGAGGAGGAGATAACGACCCTCCTCACTTTAAAATTGATAGTTCTCACAAGCTTCCAGTAGAGAAGAAGAAGAAAAAAATGTGGGGTAAGCGGAAGAGCCGGAAATTCAGAGTGAGAACATGGAACTTGACATTGATCTGGATATCATGATGCACTTCCTTGATCAACTCGGAGACGCCATCCACCATAGCCATCCAATGGACATATCCATTACCGAAAATTTTGACGAAGATGAATCATTCGTGTTCCAGAGCGTTGTTTTTGATAGCCAGTCCAAAAAATTGATAATTGAGAAAAAAAATGTTAAAAATAAGAAAGACAAATCTCGTTCAGAGGTTGACCTTGCCAACATGCAACCATCCCAAATCTGTCAACTTCACACCGTGAGCGGAGAAGCACTTCATGATTCCATTGGAGGAATCGAGACCGAGAATGCGAGACTGAAGGATCGGGTCAAGGAATTGGAAGACGCTTTCATTCCTATGCCATTGCTTGTCAATCCTTTGACAATAGCCACGCTTGGCATCCCTGCAGCCAACGTAAAAGCATCCTCCACCCTGCTCGCATCCTGTAAAGGATATGTGGAGAATAATATCAAAAAAAGAATGGAGCTAGTTACCGAGGCATGGAAAAGATCACAAACCATCACTTCCCTTGGAAACAGGGCACATAGTTTGCTCGAGCATTTGCAGGCCGAGTTAGAAGATGAAGAAAATTTGTTTTTAAAAACGGTCATTCCTTTTGGCAAGATTGTCAACAATATGACATAAACAAAAAGAAGAGAAGAAGATCTTCCGTCCAAAAACCAGATCGGTCAATTAAATGCATGTTGGAAAGAGAAAGTGAAGAACCTGCATCTCATTGTTCATTCATGTGAACAAGCCATATCAAACAAAGAAAAATTATTCACAAGGCTGTCAAATATAGACTTAGCCGGGAAAACCAACGACTTCCAAGACTGCGACTTAATCGCAAACTCCTTGCCCTTAACCAGGTAAGAGTTCAATAAACAGGTTGCTATGTTTAAGGCCTTGTCTCTGGAAAAATATTACATCATCCTTCAATTTGATCAAGCTCACGTCCTTGACTGGCTAGTCAAATATGCAGTACAGAACGAGGAAATCCATCAGGCTCTCTCTAATCTTTCTATCGACTTCTGGGAATTAGAAAGCGATCTTTTCAACATAAAAATCCGGAATGAGATCAACATTGCCCCAATGAGAAGCTACATTGAAGAATGGCTCGAAAGACAATTGAAACAAGCCGCCGACGAAAGGCAACATGCAGTTGCCAGCATTCCAGTAGCCATTGAGGACATCCTTGAAACCGCAGTCGTCGGCGACATGAATGAAACGAAAACCGCAAGCAAATAGCCAAAGGGCTCATATGTACCCTCACTGTAAAAACACTGATCACATCCTGCTTTGTTTATCAACCCAGTTATTCCAGTTTCTTAAATAGAGATGTACAGGCAAACACTTATACCTTTCCATTTATTTTTTTTGCAGGTATTGCACCCTATCTTCTTTCCACAATCCTGTTTCTTGTACATATTTCTCTAATGGTCCGCAGGAGCCCCAATTCCAATCTACATGACAAACGCACTGAAATTCCGGTTTATATGTAACATACTTTAATTTTTTTGTATATTTCAAAATTTCCAGTAGTATGTAATAAACTTTTATTTTTTGACATATTTCAAATAAAAATGTTTTCTTATCTCCTTTTAAATTTATTTTTTCATACATTCTTATCTTTCACCAGTCTGTATGACAAATGCATTTAATTTTTTTATATGTTACAGCCATTTGTTTTTTTATATATTTCAAAATAAATGGTGCTCTACAATGCAAGCTTCATTTATAAATGCATTTAAATTTTTATATTTCTTATCTCCTTTTAATTTTATGTCTTCATATATTTTTATCTTTCACCAGTCCATATGGCAAATGCATTTAAATTTCCAAATTTATTCTTCCACTTTCAACAAATTTGTAGTTTGTTATATACTTTCAAAAAATATATGTTTGCTATATACTTTCAAAAAATAGATGGTGCTCTCCCTACCAAGTGTCATTTGCTTTTGCCCCATGTTCCATGATATACATGTTGCACACAACATTTCTGTCATATACATTTTGCACCAAACACTTCGTTTCATTTACAGTTCGACTCCATTTTCCACAATTTGCTTTCTAACCTCGTTGGCAAGGACTACGCTTCCACACAACCTTGTTATAATTAAAACTTTTTCTATAAACACAATCCTCATACGGTAACTACATCTGCTAATTTTACTTATTATAATTAAAACTTTTCGTATAAACACAAGCCTCATATAGTACCTATTCAAATCCAAATCTAGAAATAGACTTAGGTTTTCCATTAATAATATAATTGATGGTAATTTTACTTATTATAATTAAAACTTTTCATATAAACACAAGCTCTTTTAAGATACATAACCATTCAAATCCAAATCTCGAAATAGAGTCACGGTTTCCATCAAGAAAGAAAGAAAGAAAGAAAGTATTTTTAACGTCCACGAGGCTAAAAATAGCCTATGGGACAGATTGTTTTTCCATCTAGCTTTTGTATTCGGCCCTTTTCCTATGAAGTTTTACAATAATCGCTCCCAGCTTCTCAACAAACTCTTTGCTGAATAGATTATCCCAAGAATTAGCTGCCAGAATACTTGCATAATTTTCCCTGCTGTCTTTGAGGGCCTCACATTCTAAAATGAAA
>ML800597.1:128208-144816 GCA_009831015.1 Picea engelmannii
ATCGGTGGGTCCTCCTCCTGCCCCTGTTCTCCTGTCTCCTCATCCTCCTCGCTATCTGAGAAGACCTCTATGTAGTGTGCCTTGGCCTTGCCCGCACACCTGTGACCTGGTACCCATGGTTCCTGGCAACTGAAACACAACTTTCTCCTCCTTAGATCCTGCCTGGTAGCATCGTCCATCCTGTTCCTACCTGTCCAGTCCCTCTGTGGCTGTCCTGCCCAATCCCTCTGCTGCTGTCCTGTGCCGTCCCTCTGTGGTGGTCCCCTGTCATTGAACTTTGTGGGGAAGTTCGGTCTCGAGGTGAACTTGGGCCTGGGTACTGACTCCTGTAGGTCTCTAGCTCTGCTAACTGCATCTTGTTAAGTGTGTTTCCTCAATGGGGATTCACCTTTATTTATATAAGACTTGTCACATCAAATGATGTGTCTATTGGCACAATAGGGCCGACCTCAATAACTCAAAATATAATTAATAATTATCATATTAATCATCTTTTACATTAATTATCTTTTATATTAATTATCTTTTACATTAACTATCTTTTACATTAAGGCGGGGCCGACATTTACCCTTTACATAACAAATAGGGTTATGAGTAAGTCTGACTCTTGAACAATATAGCAAGGGATCTCATACACCCACTAGTGCTCAACCACTAGGGGCACATCCATCTGTGCTCAGCCACAGGGATGTCCACATCTCTATCTTACTGCGTCTCATAGGAGAACCACACTCACTAGTGCTTAGCCACTAGGATCACGTTCACCTATGCTCATCCACAGGCACGTCCAACTCAACAGATCTTCTTTCCTATTGCATTACACAGGAGAGTTATCTGGAGTTCATCATCTCAACTCTCTGCTCAGAGGAGGCCAATACATCGTTTCATCTCTGTCTCAGAACGATGCATCTGGCTCATGGGATTTCACACGTTCACCTGTGCTTAGCCACAAACACATCCAACTCAACAGATCTTCTTTCTCACTGCGTTACATAGGAGAATCATCTGGAGTTCATCTCAAGTCTCTGTAAGGAGGAGGCCAACACAATGTTCCAGTTCTATCTCAGATAGGAACCACATACCCAACTCATGGGCTCTCTCTCAAGTCGACTCAATAAGTCTATGTCCCGGAGGATGTTTCACGCAGCTGTAATCATCAACAGTACCTTCCCCTGAATCATCTTGAGGTTTTAGTAATGCACTAGGTGAATTTTCTAGGGTTTGTAGTGGACAATCCTAGATATCACCCTAGATCTACTTACATCTCTTCAAGGGAGTCCTTAATTGACCCCATATGCCCCAAAACATATAGTAGGCACTAGTCTTCCTCCCTTTAGTCAATCATAAAACCTAAAATTAAACCTCTGTTTTATGTTTTAGGGTTAAATTAAGGTTTTATAATAGCTTATAAACATTTCCAGCCTTAAAAAAGGGTAGATGTCTTGGTATTTGTGCACATACTTGTCTTGATAGTCATCTTATTACCAAGAAATTGTCTTGCTGATTTTATTACAGCCCTATTAGGGCTAGACATCTTGATAACTTGGGCTGTTACATGCATTTTTATTTTCAGATTTAGCTAGTTTGATAAACCCTAGTTTAACTCATTGTCTTAGCCCTATTTCTCATTGGCTTATAACTTGATTGAAGGGCTAAATCCTATTGTTGTTGCAACTTGTTTTATTGCTGCAATTTTATATCTTTCATGTATGTTTTGCAACAGCATTCATTAATCTCAGATTTGAGTGGTTTAGGGATTGTTTTGTATGAGATTATTGCTTGGTAAAACCCATAGAATACCTTGAATCAAATCTGGAATTGACTTACATTAGCCATTGAAACCCTAACTTGCTTGACATATCTAATTGGTGGTATTTTGGGTAGATACTTAGGAGGCCTTAGACTTGATTGTGTCTTGCCTTAGGAGTCTTAAGTCCCACTAGGGAAGCCTCGCTTGTGTTGGATACAATCCTTTACTAAAAAGAGGGAGGATGTTGCTAAGGTGACAGTGGTGACATCTTTCGGCACCTTATGAAGGCTTTGCACTAAGGTGCTAGATTTTGTGGTAACATTCATCATGGCATATTTTGTTAAAACATGATATAACTTTAGAGATATAACTATACACTATTCTACTTGAAAGTTTATCACCAGGTAGACTCAATGCAAGCTATAAAATAAGCCATCAAGCCACCAAAATACAAGAAACGGAAACGATTCTCGTAAACCCTAAGGGGATTCTTGTCATAAGAAACAATTTCTTCATCACTAGAAACAGATCTTCTGACAGGAAATGCTTTCAATGAAAAAAATGCCAAAAACCATACTAATCTGATCTGGATAGGTAATTTGCTGATTCCGCCACAATTTGGGTGCAGGTGTGCCACAATGGGGGGGCAATTCCGGTAACATTGCCATTATATCTCCACCAGTATGCTGTGAGGCTATATAATATTTGGCAAAATAATACGTTCTGGATAGAAAATCTTAAGAAAACCCCTTTTTTCCAAAAAATGAAATAAATTGCTACAAATTGTATAGGTAATGTAGTAGTCAGTACAAAGTTGTGTGGTAAGTAGCAGATGTTGTACAGTATTATAAAAAAATATAGCAAGGGCCATATGAAACTGTATGGATAGTACATGGTTCATGAAACATTACCAATGCTATAGACTATGCGAAGCAACAACATGAAAAATAATCTATACAACAGAAGACTGTACAAAAGAGTGAGGAAATTAATGCAAAAAATTTATAAAGGAGATGCCACTAGAAAAAAAATGTTGTTGGAAATTAACCTTGATGCAGACCTGGATGGAGGCGGGCTTTTCAGAAGAATGGGACAGAAACGAGGCTCTGGTACCTGTTGATATGAGCAAGAACACGTAGACTCAAAATTTAGAGAACCCAGTCTTTTAAAATTCTCCATTATACACGTAAATGTTTACTGTAAATAGTGTTTTGAATTGACAGAATAGTTTAGCTTAAAACACATTATCCCTAAACAATAAAGTATGGCTAAAATAGCCAATGTCTAACTATTTCTAAAAATAGAAATAATCTTCAAAAAATGACTTGTCTCATCAAAATTGTAATGATATATGCTTCTTTAAGGATTATACATATGAACACTGCAAATGGTTGGATTGCCCGATTCTAAAGAAGTTAAGCTACAAGGACATGTTCACATGTTAAAGATATATAAAAGGGCACATCTAAAACTCGTCATTGATTTCCATTTGATGTCTCCTATGGGCTATGATATGTCATGAAGTTGTTGACGAGTCTGACATGTTATTCTGCTTGTTGGGGCCTGCTTTTTAGCAGTTTTATTTCTATATTTGTTCTATTTTCAGCTGCAAACCAAGATATTAAGGCAGAAGCTCACATTTGTCATCTAAATTTTGCCAAACATTATGCTTCAATGGCAAAGGTTAATGTTTCCTTCAAGAGATTTTCCTCATGCATTTTCATTACCATAAGATCCTCCGTAAGTTTGGATGAGAATCAAATTAGTTATCTTTGGTTATGCTGAAGGTATTGCCTTGATGTCTTCAGCTGGCTTGTCAATTTTTGAGATTAGACTTGATTTCCGTACCTGTCTTCACTTTATTGAGGTATCTTTGACTTGAATATTGTGCTGATTATTACATATACACACTTTTTCTTGTGATAACTCAAAATGTAATATTTCTTAAGTTTCTGTCTGCATACTTTTCTCTCTTTGATTAATAAAGATACAGTTTTCGAGCTTTAGTGATCTATTTGTGGAATGAAGGCAGGCAAAGATGCGGGGACATGCATTCAAGGTCACGTGATACAGTGCATATTGACCAAGGTTAAAGATTCATCTACTCCTATTTTGCATAACTTGGAAAGAGAGCCTCATAAATATTTTGATCATGTTGTCATTACTGTGCGCTCTGGAGATGGGGGGCATGGTGCTGTTCTTAACATGCCCAGGCCTAGAATGCAAGTTAAAAGTCCAGGGAGAAAGAAACAAGAGAAAGAAAAAAGAAAAGGGTCATATAGACGGGATCCTGATGGAAGTTTGATTTTACCCATGGGCGGGCATGGAGGAGATGTTGTACTTTATGCAGATGAGAGCAAAGATTCCTTACTGGAGCTTCACCAGATCAGAAGATACAATGCCAAGCGTGGAGGGAATGTTGATGCTATGGGTGTTTTGAGTCCCATGTTGCATGATGGATTTAGACCACCAACATTGCGAATTCCAGTCCCTGTAGGTAAGAATCATATAGCATATGGCACTCGCACAGCTAAGTTGCTTCAATTTTTTTGGCAAAGTCATGGGAGCATAAACACATAAAACTTTCATTTATATTTCGTTTTGAGAACAAAAGGTTTTATTATTGTTGATCTTAGACAATGTACATTGGTTCTAGGTACCGTAGTGAAGCGTAAACGAGGGGGGAAACTTCTTGCAGATCTTGCTCATCCTGGTGATCAGATACTTGTTGCAAAGGGTGGGCGAGGAGGGGTAAGATGACATTTGATTGATCTATAATTATACGTTTTCCTTTTTCCTTATTCTTTTGTTAATTTATAAACTTCAGTAGAAGTGAAGTATAATTCTGGCTGTCACAGAAAAATTGATGCACAAAAAAAATGCTGATTTGCATTTTAGTTTCTTAAAGGACATCTTGAACAAAGAATCGAGGACATTTATCATAAGAAAAAGAAATAAAAATAAAAATAACTTTTAAGGTTTGACCTGCTTCTTGGTGGAAACCATACTCCTTTATTTATGAGTGCCACACAACTCTTTTATGGCGGTTGACCTGCCATATTTAAGGTAGCTGACTTGCAATAAATGCAATAACCACCATTAATTAATGACGTGGCTGGCCCTAAAATAGGTGTATGAACCAATATAAATATTAGTAGTGACAACCATAATTCCCATCATCAATATGGTCCTCTTTCATAAACATGTACACTCCATAACATTAATCACAACAATTTGCTCATAATTAATGAGTTTGATTTCTAAAATATAATTGTGTAGTTTGGCATAAATTACAAGATTCTTCCACAAGTACAATAAACTGTTAGCTCAACAGGTTGTCTCCAATATTGTTGGTCTTTTGGTTAGTCTTGTTCCCCTGGGTTAGGTGCACTTGTCTACTTTGGCGGGTTTACTAGGGATGCCATTCACGAATTTGGGGAAGCATCCCTTGGGTTTTCCCACCAGGATTTCCTTGAGAAAAAAAGTACAGCAAACTAGTTTTTGGGATGGATTTCAAAACCACCATTGCCAACTCTCATGGAAAATTAATACATTCGATCGACAGTGAGGTACTCTTACACTTTTTCACAAGTTATGCATACTGTTACCGCCTAAACTAGCACCCTAGTGGAAATTCCAACCATAGGTGCTAACTTGGGGCAACAAGATGGAAATTGCACCGTTGTCACCTAAGTACAATATCCCCTTCACTTTAGGCCAGCTCCAAAGGCCAAGGGGGTTGTCCCTATCTACCAATGATAGATCTTTAAGTAAATTTCTTTAGTGAATTAATCTCATGCAAGCTTATGACTTACTTCAATGAATCCACAATATGTATAACAATGTAAAGTATAAGGCTTCTAACAAGTGATTTTATGCCATAAGATAAGTATTCAAGGTCAATAGCATAAACCACAATTACCCACTTGTTAGCACAAATTTCCGCACTTGCAAGAATGTGAATAACTTATGAAAAAACAAGCTAGAAATCCGTGTAATTATAGGATAAGATGCCCTAAGTGCCATCGGAAAAAACTCCTCTCCATTTGGGCTAGTGCGTGCCAACCTCAGGGGGGTGTCCCTATTTTTTGTATGCACTATCTTCCCTGTAAATCTGCAAAATAAACCCGAAAATACGCACACAAGATGACCTTTGGCTAGCGATCATGCTACCAAAGGGGTAAGTTGTATAATTTTAAAATTGAAGTGGAAGAATTCCCAGCAACGTTAGCTTTGAGAAATATTGAAAAAAGAGAAAGAGAAAGCGCTACTAGAAAGTTGAATGCACCACAATAATAGGCTAAGAAATTCTAAACAATGCATAAATTTCAAACACAATAACAATAGTCTTCGAAAGCTTGATACGAACATAAGAATGTTTTATTCCTACGCTTGCCAAAAGGCTGGTTGCACCATAGAAACCAAGTACAAGAACTGGTATAGTGATGATCCCTACACAAAGAGAAAAGAAGATAGAGAATAGAAGAGATAGAGAATGAGAGAGAGTCTGCTGCTGTTGCTGAAGAAATTGACTAAGAACCAATATAGAAACCCTCAATATATAGGAGAATGAGGGTGCATATCCCAATAATAGCTTCCCTCATGCAAGGCGCATTAAAGGAAAAAGTAGATTAGAGTAGCCATGCACCTCTGTATAACTGCTATGGTCTGGATGATGAGTCTAGATGGCCTCCATGCACTTTGAGTTAACCTGAAGACAACTGAAGAATGGGATCCATGCACCTAAGCTATAGAGATATGCGCATGGGAAAAAGGATGAGTGGAGAAGGGAGGAAACATGCATACGTGTGGGAGTGAAAAAGGGAGTGCGAATGGATAAGAATGAGATGCGCATTAAAGAAAGGAAGGAATGCGTAAGGAAAAGGGAGAAATAAGGAAGAATGCGCTAGGAAATATGAGAAAGTGCAAGGGAAAATAGGAAATTTGCGCTAGGAAATAGGGAGTAAAGAGAGTTAAGGAGTGGTGCATGAGAGGGGAGTGGAGTTAAGTGAAGAAAAGGGGACATACGCCAAGGCTAAGAATGGAGTTAAGTGAGAGAAGTAAAAATAACTCTTTTAGTTAACTCGAGCTTGCCAACTATCCATGCCAACCAAATGCCAACTCATCTCAACTAGAAAGATGCGCCACATGTCCTCAAGCAAAGCACCTAAATCCTCATGTATGTATTCGCCATATGTCAAACTCTGAAGCTGCCAAAGGTCGGAATCTAGACCTGCCACATGTCATCTTGCATGGTGACCACACCTACGCCTTGCTAAAAATAGACATGCTAAAAATAGTAGTTTGGCTTAAAAATATGAAAAGACCAAAAATGTCGAGGACCACTAGGAGAACCTTGCCAAATATAGTATGCCTAAAAATATGCAGTGCTAAAAATAGAATCTTGTCGCATGGCAATGAAAATGGGCTCATAGGATTCATTTTTCTGCAAGAACCCGACTATGTACTCGGAATCGTCATTTGAACCTTGGATCTCGAACTGCTATAAATAGTAAGTGCTCGCATGTTGTCCAAAAAAGGCTCATTGGAATCCTGAGCTCGCAAGGACTCTGAATATGTGATCAAAACTGCCATGTGGACCTCCAATCTCCGTCTCCTAAAATGTAGGGAATTTGCTAAAATTAGACATCTCTCTCTATCCATGAAGACTTGTGCAAACTCCTATCTCTGAAGCAAGGAACACCACTAAACCAATCCTACACTTGAACTCATACAGAAACCAACCTTGGCTCACGCCAAGCTATCTCTAGGAAAATATCCGAATACTAGCCAAATAAGACATGCTCTCTCTTAACCCTCATGATTTGCAAATGAGAAAATCCAGGGGTTAACACCACTTAAGAGAGAAGAGTTAGGAGCTAGTGGATATGTGTGCCAAATCGGATTTAGGAAGTGTGCAACAAGAACAACTTAAGATTTGCATTTAGATGATTATGACTCCAATATATGCAACTTGTAAGAGGCTACTTGAATGAAACCACTTTAAGCTACTTTAGAGCACTAGGAATGAAATCGGCTAGCATAAATTGATGGTGTATTGTGTGCTTTAAGTGCCAATCAATTATTTGCTGAAATAGGGACTAACTTAAGGCTGTCCAACACTTCTAAATCTGTTTAAATGATAAATAAATGCAGAATTCCATTTTGAAGTGAAGAGAAGAATCATCCAAGAGAGACGTGTCCACTTATATGCTATACGTCTTGGTCTTTTTGGCTAGGGCTTGAGATATGCAACAAATAAACAGCCCAAGTGTGTTAGAACTTAGAATCAAGCTCACAATAGATATATCAATGCAACAAATGAGAACTTGAAAGAAAATGGTGAAACCCCCCTAGGGTTATCCAACGTTAGCACTAGAATTCACCAAATCAATCTCCAAATGAATGATATTCAATTAGAAGCAATTTAGAGATGAAATTCACCACTAGAAATGTATGATAAACTTATATCAATACTCTAGTTAATGAAATAGAAGCTAGGTCTAAATGTAAATGAGCTTTTAAGCACAAAACCTAGTTCTAGGGTTTTGTCAAATCTGATTTTTATTTCTTTTATGTAATTTCCAGATTTAAGAGAAATTTCAAATCAACCCCAAACAAGATAATCCAACCTTGAAAACAACAAAGGATTGGGCCGGTTTCTCTTTAGGGTTTTAAGATAAAATATTAAGCACAAATCCTTATCAATGTAGTCTAGGAAATAAAATAAACAATGAACTTTGCACTGGACTAGGAAAGAAATCTAGATTATGATTTTTTCCTTTAATTTTCTTTTAGATTTCTTTCTAAACAACTAAAATAAAAGATTTTGGATTTTGGGGTTTTGGTTGGTTGTTGGGAGAAGACAAGTGCCTTATTCCAACTAGGGCTTATGGGGTCTGTTATCATGCAGTTTGTAGTTAGGATAGTAAATGGATGAAGAGTAGTCAAACTGGCGTAACTGGAACTAATCACACCCACTGTCACCTCGATGGGAAGGTTCGTTCTATTTAGGGAGGTAAAGCCCAGGGGAGACGTCCCCGGTAACTTGAGGTTTTGAGAAGGGCAAAAAGGCTTTAGTAGAGCAAAGTGATAGTAATCCCTCTCACAAGTCACCACCTGATCAGAAAGTCCGGCTTATAGCCCCAAAAAGATAACCGGAAGTAATAACCAAGAAGTATCCTTGCCCGAGAACAAAGCAACAGTGAACTGCATGTGCAAGCTTGCTTGCTTGGTTAGTACTTCATATAAATATATGACTATCTGATATACAAACAATTGTATAATAAATATTGACGAAGTCAATGTCTATAAAAGCAACAATGATATATAATCTCACTTCTTCAATAAATATCAGGAAAGCGTGGCATTCAATGTAACCAATCAACACTTCATTAAATAATGCCTTAAAATAACCATACAATTGCTCATAAATGGAATGATTAGCTGCACAAAGGTGTTAATAGCAAGAGATGACATCAACACTTAGTTAATAGGGTTAGTTTATAAGCTAGGGTTAGTGTAGTTAGGGTTTCATTCAAAGTATTGAGAGTGGTTTTGTGATCAAGTTTACTCAAATCAAGAGGTCTTTAGATCAGTGCCTTAGGGTTAATGGAGTCAAAAGTGAAGGACACAAGAGCTGAAGGATCAGGATAGTACGGCTAAGGCCTAGAGGGAGAAGCTTTGAGGTGTTGCTAGAGCAAGGCCTCAAAGTCAAAACCCTAGGGGAGAGAGGCTCACCTTTGTGTAGGGGAACTAGGCCTCGGTGCTCTCTCCTCCTTCCTTAACTCAATGGCAATCACGACTAGCTGAAGAAATAGCATAAACCAAGAAAAGAGGGTTTCATGAAGCAAAGTGTTGCTACAACAAGGCTCTACCAGCAAACCCTAGAAAAATCGACACAAAGTGTAGAAGACCTAGGCTTTAAGGCGTCTCCTTCTTCTACAACTTGTAAATAGTAACGGCTAGCAAAAAGGAAGAAATAATGAGAGTGTAGCTACGGCTAGGCTCTCTCCTTCTTCAAACAATGGCTGAAAAATCTCTCAACGGGGACATGAGACAAAGACCTACTTGTGTGCTTGTCACCTAGGGTTTATTCAGCAAAATTATAAATATATGCAAGAAATAAGTAATGCAACCATTCAATCAAGAAGTTTTGTAGAAAAATACTTACATATCACCAATAAAAAGCATAGCAAACCCTAGTTGTAACACATTCCATTAAGAGAAATGCCAAAATATGCCAAGAAAGTCTTCCTTCAACAAGTGCGCCTCACAAATTCAGCCAATAACCCAAGAGAGGGCGCAAATTTCAGACCTCACTATGAGTGAGTGTGAGATGATGAAAAAATGAAGGTAAAAATCCTTCATTTATACAGTACCATGACCTAAATTTATATTTTAGGTCATGAAAAAGGCCGACAAGGCCAAAATACTAAATCATATTGTTTTTACATTAAAATGTCAAATTAAAACCCTAATCAAGCTGAAAAGAGACGTCAAGCCCCTCGAAGGGAGACGTTAGCCCCTTCTAGGGCAAATGGAGCATCTTGGAGCAAAACATTAGCCCCCCTTGGGCTTCTCCAACCTGCCACACGTGCCAATATTGCCCAGTCTGCCTCCCAAGACGTCCATAAGGCTGGATGATGTCATGGTCATCATGGGTGACGTCTTAGGCCTCCCAAGGCCAACGTTCCACTGAAAAAGGGCCAATACCCCTAGGTCAAGCTTTGTCAGGGTGCCTCTGGTGGAACGTCCTCCTCTTCTCTGGTGCGAAGCACCTGATTCATCTTTGTCCTATCTCTACCCCCTGATGGGGTCTCAACATCCATCTGATGGGCTCTTCAGCCCCATGGAGGTCCGAACTGATCATCTCCCCATGTGTACCGGTCCAAAATGGTACCTGTCCGTCGGGCATGATCCTGCACATCAACAACTACACCCTCCTTGGGCTCATCAGTCACAGGGATCATAGCAATGTCAATCACATCTCATCATCAATATTATCAAACATGTGCATAAAATCCCTAATACATCAGTTAAAAGCTCAAAAACATTACACAAGCCTGCAATACAAGTTTAGAGAAAAGGACAAGGCGTCCTATTGGGCTAGTGTCCAATGGAAAAGGAAAGTTCCCGGAAGAGACCTCATCCAAGCCATGTAAGTGGGTGATGTGGTCAGGGGATGTCCAAGCATCTGGGTGCAATGAGGGCCAAGGATGCAAAAAATGTTACGTGTGGGTGCCTTTGTAGAAGGCAAGCTGTACCTGTCCTGGATGCATTTTGTCCAAGCCCATTCTTGCCTTTTATTCTTTATTGCTTTTTTTTGTTCAAGAGCTAATCAGGGGACATTGCCCTGGCGTGGTGACCAGTGGTGACAACGTTACCCACAAGTACTTTCACAGAAATGAGAAGGCTGGCTCATGATGAGACCCCCTTTCCCTTGGCCATGCAACCAAGAGTCACTGCCCTGGCGTGGTAACCAACTGGTGGCAATGTCATACTACTAGGTACCCATGGACTTAATAGGCTGGCTCGTGATGAGACCCCTTATCCTCTGGTTAGGTCTTGTTTTATTACTTTTCAGGGTTCCTCTTGTTTCTTGATGAGAAGCCTTTTATTGCTTTCTCAAGGATCCCTGGGCGAAGCATCTCGAGGTTTTATTCTTAGGCTTTTATCTTTTACCAGCTTGCTTTTACCTTCTGGGCCTTTAGCCCCTTCTTCCCACGAGATAAGGTGCAGTCCTGAAAGTAGGTCAACCCAGTGCCTGGGCAAGTGGAGTGGGATAGGTGAGCGGGAAGCAAGATGAAAAAGTGGTGTTGTGAAGGGAGTGGACGATGGATTTTTAGAAATCCCCCCCAGTGGCAAACGAAAACCTGCAGACACAGGCTTACTAGGGCATCCTGTCAATCCCCCCAGACATGGTCAACTGGGCAAGTGTAAGATCCAAGCATTTGTTAGAAACAAAGGAATCAAATGCACATATTCAAGGGTTTTGATGATCAAAGTGACACATACCATGATACTCGGACTAATTACCTCATGGAACAAGAACCACTTCTGACACAAGACCCATCCGATGGTGATGGATGCTGCTGCTGCTGACAAGACAAAGGCGCTAGAAGAAAGGAAAAGGTGGGCCCTCCAGGGCCATGCTAAAGTCAATCCTGCTCTCGGTACTCCATGTCTAGGACCTGTGGGCCTCTAGACATGATCTCCTAGTTATCCCTAAAAGTGGGGGATAATAGGGTCAAGAAGTATGCTCCTCTTCAAAGTTGGTCTATTTTATCTTAAAGGATTAGGGCTAAGAGACTAGAACCTTAAGGTAAATTTGTCTTCTATTTAATCAAGATAAACCATGTAGACCAAGGCCCTACTAGAAGGGCTTCCCAAAGGAAGCACCGTCACCAACAACATCAACTATAGCTTGATAATAATATTAAATAACCTTGCCAGGGATCTAAAGGAAAAGAAAAGCAAGCAATTGAGCAAATACCAAACTAACAAAGGAAGAAGAAAAGGATTTACCCTAAGACATATTCCCTCCAAGTGGTAGGCTTACCCTCAAATGGATCAATCTTGAAAGCTTGTAGTAGTCTTGAGCAAACACAAAAAATCTTTAATGCATCAAAATAAACCAATATAGAAGAGTTCCAAGAATTGACACCAATGCCTCAATAGGTAGATATTATGTTAGATTATGTAGCTTGGGCAGGTACTTCCACACTAGGGGTGTCTAGTAGTGTGGAAGGGGCCCACTTTATGTCTAGACAACATAATGAGGGTGGGGATCACTTAAGTCAACTTGAGATTAAGTCACAACCATTGGATGTGACTTAAGTTGTCTCAATGAGTGATTAAGTCCCCACCATCAGATCTAGGTATTGAGAAGAAGATCTAAGGGTCAAAATTGCACGAGAGAGAGGCTAGGGTTATATTATACCTAGAGAGCCTCATTTTACATTAGCTCAAGAGAGAGAACGTAGTCGAATGAGTGAGGAGGCTCTTCCAAGGGAGGTTGAGAGACAGGTTAAGGAGAACCAGTCAAGGAGGTCGAGCAGGGTAAAGCATACAGGCCAAGTAGGGTCATGCAAAGAGGTCGAGCAAGGGCAAAGGGAAACCGAGCATAGGCAAGGCCAAAGGAGATAAGGGGGCCAAGCAAGGGTCCAAAGAGATCTCCCAGGGCCAAGTAATTAGAACCTACAGCCAGCAACAAAAAAACTACACGATCCGTACGGATTGAGGCCGAGAGAGAGCCATACTTTCAGAAAAGGAGCAAGAGGCTGTACCGGTATAGTTGAGAGGTGAAGTTGATATCAGATACTGATATCAAAGGTGTGTTCACCTACAAAAAGAAAAAGGAGGATCCCAATCAGTGCCAGGAAGCTTCGTACAGTCGTACAGACGCCCAACAAAGAAACCCAAAATTGTACGGGGTCGTACAGACTGTATATCCTTCGTTTTTGAACAGAACTGTTGTTTTGTGTATGTATTTCAGACTGAATCTTTGAATAAGGTTTTTCCCAAAGCAGTGGGATTTCCAAATATTGTCTTTGATAATCTTTTGTGTGGCTGTTCATGTCATTATTCTGTTGATGAGTATTGGACAAAAATGTGTGTTCTCAGTCAAGTATTTTGGATCTGATATTTACTGTGTATGCATATGGGTTTATGCTATTTTTTTTCTACATGGTATCAGAGCTGAACCTTCAACAACTCCAAAAGCTTTGTTTGTGAAGTATTGTGCTTCAGGGACAAGCAAGGGAAAGTCGACCCAACTACCAAAGAGACCCCAGTAAGCCAAGTCAGTATTCCTATATCAGATTTGACCTTGAGAGAGGGTGTTGAAGGGAGTACAGACTCTCCTAGCTAAAGAAAGAAGATTTTTGAGGAAAGCCATTCTGTTTAGTTTAAGAGGGAGCAGGCCCAAGGTTGAGAAGAAAACCACAATTCCAAGTGATCCTAAAGACAAAGAATTGCATTGTGCTCTAGATATCAGAGCTCAGAGGATCCTCCTAGACGGGGTGAAGGATCACCTCATACCCAATATTGGTGAGAAGCAAACAACTCATGAAATGTGGACACATCTGAAGGGACTGTTTGAGGCTAAGCACGCGAGCAGAATCATGGCTCTCAAGGAAAGACTTCAACACACCAAGATGACTAAAGGGGAAGGTATCACAACCTATCTCACCAAAGTGAAACAACTACTAGATGAACTTCTTGCAGCGGGAGTAAAGCTCTCATCAACTGAGATAGTTTGATCTGCCTTGAGAGGCTTCCCAAAGGAGTGGGGTCCCTTTATTTCAGGGATAGTGGCCGGGGAAAATTTGCTAGATTGGGATAGGTTATGGAATGACTGCTGCCAAGAAGAGATTAGAAGAGGGCGAGACGTAGATGAGGATGAAGAGGAGGAGAACCTTGCTCTTACCTCTGTTGAAATAATGTAACTGCAAAGAGTATTCTTATTATTATTGTTATTTTATTCATAGGATTAATCCCCATTGTGGTTTAATCATGTCGGTAATTGTATTAGGACCAAATCCCCTTTTGCGGATTGGTCAACAGACAATTATAATAGGCAGAATAAGAAGTCGGCCCCGACATTTAATAAGAAGACCCAGAAATATAATAAAGGTGGGTTTACCCACCCAGATTAAGAAGTCGGCCTCGCCAGTGAAGAGACACTTCACACATGCCAGAACTTGTATAAATAAAGGAGGCTAGCACCTCATTTGAACAAAACTCACTTGCTCAGTTTGAGAGACAAGTTTTGATCTGTTACCGGCAAAGGAGAGAGGGAGAAGAGTGGTGCATCTTTTGGAGAGGACTTTCTGTATTGGTTTGAGTTATCTCTTGACATTGTATTGGCAATTTATGATAAGGAAGTTTTTGCTGGGTTTTCTTCTCCTAGAGGGTTTCCCAGGATAAATGTTGTGTCTCTTGTGAATGTGTATTTCTCAGTGATCTTGTTCTTATGTTGCTCTTATCTATTGAAATGCAAAGAACTATAATAATGGCATAAACATTAACAACCTCCAAGAAGGGAACCGGAGGTAGAAGAGGAACAACCCTTAGAGGGGGAACCACAAGTGGTAGGCCAAAGAAGGATCTTTCACATGTCCAATGCTATGTGTGTGGAGAGTTTGGGCTTTATGCTAGCCAGTGCCCTCAAGCCAAGAAGGGCTATGGAGCAAGAGGAAAAAGGAAGGAGGTAGAAACCTCAGTTGAAGTCGAGGATAAGGATGAGGAAGAAGAGCAGCAGTTGGCTGCCACAGCCCGTGAGTTTTCAAAAATGTTTCAAGACGAATATGCTTTGTTTCTAGACACAGAGGACATGCACAGGGAAGGGTGGTACATAGATAGTGGTGCCACATGTCACATGACAGGTGAAAGACTTGTCCTTCAGGAGTTTACAACACAAGACTCATGTTTTGTGAGATGTGGTGTGCACTCTAGCTTGGTAGCAGTCCGAGGACAAGGGGTGGTATCACTACAGATAGAATATGGAAGGATTCTAAGGGTGCCAGGGGTACTTTATGTGCCAGGTATGAGAGTCAGTATACTCTCAATCTCAGCCTTGGAACATCAAGGCTACGGTGTCAGCTTCTTTGGTTGTGGTGTGCACTGTGCATATCTGCTCCATTAGAGGTCAGGCACCGGAACCACGTGTGATGATAGGGATAAGTGAGGATCGCCTGTACAAGTTCGGGGGACAACCTATCTATAATTTCAAGGATGGAGGTGATGAGACAGTTGCTTCATACTTAAAAGAGAAGGAAGGTATCCTCAACAGACCCACATGGTGGGAATGGACTCAGTTGGAAGAATGGGTTACTCATATGGCCCCAATATAGATGGTAGTAACAACTACAAAGTAGAGCAGGTTGAATATCCAGACTTGGAGAGGATGTGTCTCTCAGATTCAGAGGGAGAGACTCACAATGGTGTGGACCATGGAGGAGGCAACTCTAATGTCAATACTGCCCTTGCTAAGAGGGAGTGTTAGATTATGTAGTTTGGGCAGGTGCTTCTACACTAGGGGTGTCTAGTAGTGTGGAAGGGGCCCACTTTATGTCTAGACAACATAATGAGGGCGGGGATCACTTAAGTCAACTTGAGATTAAGTCACAACCGTTGGATGTGACTTAAGTTGTCTCAATGAGTGATAAAGTCCCCACCTTCAGATCTAGGTATTGAGAAGAAGTTGGAAGGGTAAAAATTGCATGAGAGAGAGGCTAGGGGTCGTATGGATTGTACGCCCAACAAAGAAACCCAGAATTGTACGGGGTCGTACGGACTATATGTCCTTCGTTTTTTAACAAAACTGTTGTTTTCTGTATGTATTTCAGATTGAAGCTTTGAATAAGGTTTTTCTCAGAGCAGTGAGATTTACAAATATTGTCTTTGATAATCTTGTGTGGCTGTTCATGTCATTATTTCATTGATGAGTATTGTACAAAAATGTGTGTTCTCAGTGAAGTATTTTGGATCTGATATTTACTGTGTATGCATGTGGGTTTATGATATTTTTGTTCTACATATTCAACAAAATTGTATTCTCAAAGAAGTAGCCAACAACAACAACAAATTGGAATGAGAGGTCGAGCCTCTATTTATAGAGGAGGCTTCATCATCCTTCTCTCTCAATATTATTTTCTATCTCCTTAGATCTAGCCTAGGAGAACTACAAGAATGACTTGTCTTCCAACAAACTAAAGCTGACCAAGTCAAAATACAATAAAGATGTGCCACTATACAATAATTTCTCCAAGAGAGGAGGCCATCCAACATTAGAGGTCAAACTAGGGTCCAAAGAGGCTCAACGTCTCTCCAAAGTGCAATCAATGACCCTCAA
>ML800598.1:0-12025 GCA_009831015.1 Picea engelmannii
GAGAAATTGCCGTATTGCCTGGGATATCTCTAGAATTAATTCTATCTGGAAAGTTTTAGGAGGCTCTCAAAGGATGCAATTCACTTTCCCTGACATTGTATGGGAGGCTCTCAAAGGATGCCACACACATCGCCGTATTCAGCTGGATATAGAGGTCAACAAACTTGTGGAAGCTCATTAATTGTATTTGGAATTTCAGTGGCAGCAATTCACTTTCCGTGACAGTGTGGAAAAAGTGAGGAAGTCGCGGACTCGTGGGCTTGACTGGAAAATAGTGGTAAACGATTCCGTTGGAAAGTTCGTTGGTACCTGTGAACAGAGGACCACTATATAATGCCATCCATGGACAGGATGCAGAGTAATTTTCAAAGTCATACAAATCGCCGTATTGACTGGGTATCGAGGTGAACATGGACAGGGTTTCGCCGTATTGACTGGGCATCGAGGTGAATATGGACAGGGTTGGAATTTCAAAACGCAGTAGGTTAAACGTTTTACGAAATGAAGGTTTTTTTATGATTTTTTTGGCGATATTTTTTCAAAATTGGGTAGAAAATTGTTAGATTTTTAGATTTGGGTGATTATTTTTATAAAATCTAAAAATTGTTAGTAGGCTGAAACCATTTTTGCATTCAAAACTAGATTTTAAACAACAAAAAATAGTGATTTCTTGCAGATTTATGTCACCCTCTTTAGTAAATAGTTAGACAACCTCTTTTAAAAAAAAATGTCATCATTGTTTAAATTTAATCTCTCTAGACACTTAAATTAAATGAATGTAGATTATATATATATATATATATATATATATATATATATATATATATTTTATAATAATTTTGGTAAATGAGTATTAAAAAATTACATTTATTATTTTTGAATTTTAATAAAAATTATTTGAAAATGATAAAAATATTGAGGTTGTTTTAGGTATGAATGAAAAAGTTTTTTAATAAATCAAATTTTTTTATTGGAAAAATCCCCAAAATTCTAGAAATCATTACAATAAAATATTAGTGGTTGAATATGTCATTTTGGGAGAATTGAATGTAAATTGAAAAGATAACAATCAACCCAATTGAAATACTCTTTTCAATTATTTATATTGCAAATTTACAAACTGTATCCTCATTTTAATGATATAAATTTATTAATATTTTTAATTTGATTATTTTTTAATGTTTTAATATTTAAACTAAGTTGTAAAATTTTTAATTTATAATGATTATTTTTCATTTTAAAATATTTTTTTTAAGTAAATTTTTCTATTCAAATATTAACAAAATATATATAGTTGTGTGTTATATTTCAAGTTTTAAAAAATAATTAAGATAACAAATAAAATCAAATGAACCATGTATATTTGTATATGGAGGAAAACCAAGTCAAATTTTAAAGTTAAATTTAATAATTGAAAAGCTTAGTGAATGCATAATAATCTTCAATAATAACTATCCTCACTATTAATTGAGTACTCAACTTGAATTGGCTTAATCATTAAAAATATGTGTTTCTTCCTTAAAGATCACAATTTCAAATCTAAAAAAGTATGTATATGTAAACTAGTAAATAAATTTGTTTTTTTATATATAATAAACAAATTGAATAATAGTATTTTCAAAAACAAATAAACAAACTTAATAATAATATTTTCAAAAACAAATAATATAAAAATTTCTTAAAAATTTAATAATAGTATTTTTAAAAACAAATTAACAGATTTAATAATAACATTTTCCAAAACAAATAATGTAAAAATAACTTAGAGAAAACCATTATTAACATGAAACTCCACCGAACCAAAACTTTGAAACCCTAAACCTCATCAATGTTACCAATAGTATCCAGCTAAATCAAGCTTGCATCATGAAATTATCATCCCTACTTGTACCGAATCCTCTAAATTATGTCAAACTAAATTTATTATTTTTAATACAAATATCAAATTTGTATAATTTTTCGTTTATAATCATATAATCACTAACTACATATATCAAACCCTTCAACGATCATAAAGTTGATACATACTATATATTGTCAAGCTCAAGCTTCAACTCGACCTCCATGTAAAGACACATCAAGTACATTTTTGTATGCTAATGTTCATTAAAAAAAAATTAGTTCCCTGGTCTTTTTATATGAGAAACATAAAGGCATGGGATAAACATTTATCATAAAATTTTCAAAAAACTATTTACTTCCATATGATTTTATGTTCTTCCACTCGAACCATCATTCACTTTACTTTTTGATTCATTAATGCTCAAGACCAAGTCACATACTCAAAGCCATATTTGTTTTGAAAGCCAAAGAAGGATGTCCCACATTTGGTCACACCTTACAGGACACCATTCTAGAAAGGTGTAACATGAAATTACAAGGGAAATAATACAAGTACTTACACCAGTGGGGGGTAATTGATATCTCTCATGATCCTTAGTATGAAGATAAAACTTGGGAGAAGAGCGGGAACATATGCGATTTCAAATTGGAGAGTGGGAACAATAGTTACAGGTTTCATGGCAAATGTCGTGTGGGTGATGGGTTATGGAACTCAAACTTCCTGAAACATTTGAAGCAAGAGCTAGAAAAACAAGCACGAAGTGGTTTGTCAGGGGAGTGGGATGGCGTTTTTACGATCTAGTGAGACAAAAGTCTAGTTAGCTGGCCCCTTGGAGAAGTTGACGAGGGTGTTGAGTGTTGGAAAACTAGCGTTATGGTTTCATTTGAAGTTTGAACCAGAAGAACTAGTTCATTAATGTTCTAAGAATGGAGTTAGTGTTATGAGCCACCTTGTCGATCACCTAAGTACGACATTGTTGACATTTTCTTGTCATTTATTAACTAACTACTTGTTTCCCAGACTGTATTAACAATGACGAGACCCTTCTGCAGTCATACTTGATTGTGTTTGGTGTTGGAGCCTCCAGCGACCTCCAGGTGCTGCCTTAATGGAAAGTGAAGTCAACACACTGTTGAGTGCAGATGACGAGGAGCATTGGGAGAGGTCAAGTTTCTTCGCCTCGGTGGATGCTATCAATGGGATTAATGACACTTATCGTTGCTCTGGTGAGAGATTTATTACGGAGGTTAATGTAGGTGTTTTACTTGTCGAGCCTCGTTATTTGCACAAGCCTATAAACACTTTGGAGCCTTGTATTCCACAAGTCGTTGCAAAGTTAGTAGGAGGGATTACCAGGGTTTTTCCGCCTGCAAAGAGGGTTCATGGGTCAGGAAGGTTGGCGAAGGAGAGTTCGGGGGTAGAACAAAATGTCAATGACAATGAGTCTTTAAGAATTACCTAACTAGACCAAAGAAACAGAGTCAAGCGCACAGTGAAGGTGTGGAAACCAAAAAAATCGAAGCAGAAGATGGTTATGGGAATGGACATTGGTTTAGAAGAGTCCTACAGCTTGGCACTTTGTGCCTTAGTTGGGAGACTGGTTTATCGCTCTCGTTGTGTTTCACCCCTTGACGAGTGGGTGCTTAGGTGCTGAGAACCTTTGCTAGGATATTCTCTTGAGGTGCTATCACTACCGAGAGGATGGATGGGATTTGTGTTCAATAGTCCAGAGGATTATGATTTAGTCTTGAACTAGTTCTGGAGTTACGATGGAGGGAGCATGATGTTAAAAAGGTTGTGCATTAGTTTTAATCATGTGACTGAATATTTTAGTTTTAGGCATATGTGGGTGCTCCTCCCGAGTCTTCCCTTACAACTATGGAACTTAAAAGCTCTGGAGGTGGTAGGGAATTCCATTGGACATTTTTTAAGTATAGATGAAGCTGCTTTGAAGTCTCTGGATAAAAGAATGGAAAAAGTCCTTGTAGAAATGGACATACAAGCGGGGCTCCTGGAAGTTTTAGATATTGAGTGGAAGGGTCTTTTGTTTGTTCAGTGTTTGGACTATCTAGGGATACCATTCCGTTGTACTATCTGTAGGCGGACTGGTCACTTGAGACATGAGTGTCCAAACATATTTGTCTCTTTGGCTGATGATGATTCTTCAATGCTTGGTGACAGTGCCACTCTGCTGGAGGAAGAACAAGACCCACTGGATTATCCAGGGATTAGCTTAGAGGATAGTCCTACTGCACCAAACACAATTGTTGTGGGTAAGCTGAAACACTTTTTCCCTAAATTTTACTTCTCTTTATCTACTTGGGAGCATGAAAATTTAAATTCTATCCTCTTCCCTGAATAGTCCCTAAGGAAGGTTCTAGATTCTGAAAAGACTAATTGTGTACAACCTGAGTTCATTGCTTTGGGTGGGGACAAAGCTTTGAATTCAGATGAGGTTTCTCTTATATGTGGGGTTACTGCTAATACAAATAGTTTGTCTAGAACTGAGGATATTTTTTTTATTTTTCTGGGTTATAGTGAGTTGGCCCTTAGTGATTATGTTTTGGATAGATTGATTTCCGATTTAGTACCTCCACTTAACATGGATTCTAACGCTATTCCTTTACCGACCTATTTGGGTAACCTTCCGGTGGATAGTTAGCCAGTCCAAGGGATCTCCAAGCGTAACCAAGGGAATGGGGTGCATTTTTTTACCGACCTTGCATGGTCAAGGGGTTTGGGGTTTGAATTCTTGCCAATTAAAACAAGAAGTGTCTGCCGAAAGGCAGGGGCTAGCAGTACTATTTCAGATACTTTACCTTTTACAATCACTGAACAAGGGGCGCTTAGAGGCATGAAATCCCTAGCAAGGGATAAATCACGATCCTTCTTTCCCTTAACATCAGAGGGGTTGGGGGACCCCTGAAAATGGCCTCCACTCATAGACTCTTGTCTAAAACTTCTCCAAACATTATTTTCCTTCAAGAAACTTTGGTGGTTGCGGATAAGGAAAGATTATTTATGAATAGGATCATACACGACTGGATGATCTATGTTGTTAGTTTCGTGGGGACTTCTGGTGGACTTCTAGAATCTTGGGATCCAAATTTTTTTGTACTTGATCCCTATCTAAGAAGTGGTGGTATTTTTCTATTAGGAACTCCTCTAATGGACAATAGAAATATAACTCTTCTAAATGTTTACGGGCCCTGTCAGGATCGCAAAGATTTATGGGATTCTGTGGATGGTATAGGTTTATTAGCACATAAAGACATAATTATTGTTGGAGATATGAATTTCACTACTTCTTTTGAGAAGGTTTGGGGGCAATCAACACAACTTGACTCATTGGCGGGTTTTTTTAAATCACTATTTTTAAAAACCAGCTTAGTGGATGTTGTCCCGTCTGAGGTCATTCCTACGTGGCATAATGATAGGTCCAGTGTTGACAGTATAGAAAAATGATTTGACCATATTTACGTAGCAGAGGATCTCATCGCATCCACTTTGAGGTATAGGACCTGGGTTGAATTCCCTTTCCTGTCTGACCATGCACTGGTTTTCCTTGAGTTTGGTGTTGGGATTCTGGCGGTTGCATACCCTTTTAAGTTAAACCCAGCATGGATTGGCGATGATTCTTTTGTTGGGATGGTTCAGGATGTTTGGAACAATCCATGTCTTCTTCTTATTATAGGATCACAAAGGAGACTGGTTGGGAAACTATCTCTTTTAAAAGCTCGAGTTAAACTGTGGGCTAAGAAGAAGCACCTCCGGGATCAGTTAGACATGGTTAATATTGAAGAGGCTCTTGATTTCAATTATAAACATTTGACACAGGGAACAAGTTATGATACCTTTGTTCACTCTTTGTACACACTTGAGGCGGAGAGGAAGAAATTATTGTTGGTAGAGGAAGAAAGGTGGTGTCGAAAGAGTAGGGAGATATGGATTAAAAGAGGTGATAAGAATACCAAGTTTTTTCACCGTTTCGCAAGATATAGAAGAAATAAAAAATACATCTGGGAGATAAAGGATGATACAGTGGGCATCCATTTGGGGAAACAGGCCATCAAGGAAGAAGCAATTAAATACTTCAAGTCTTTCTTTAGTGATATAGTCCAGAACAATATTGAAGATCAGATAAACTCTATCAGGTTGTTCCCAAATTTTGTGAGTGAGGATGATGTACTTTCACTAGAAAGGGTGGTTTCGAAGGATGAAATCTATGAGACTCTAAGGGGTTTCGCTAAGGATGAAAGTCTCGGTCCTGATGGATGGACCATTGAATTTTTCCTTACTTTTTTCGAGTTGGTTGGACATGATTTGTTAGATATGGTTGAAGAAAAAAGAATTAGAGGGGAGGTTATCAGTTCAATTAATTCAACTTTTCTGGATTTGATTCCCAAAGTTAATAGTCCATCTTCATTCAGTAATTTTTGGCCTATTTCTCTTTGTAACTTATGTTACAAGATCTTTGCTAAAGTTATTGCAAAGAGAAGCAGGCCAGTATTGTCTAGATCACTTTCAGAATAGAAGTTGGGTTTTCTTAAAGGAAGACAAATACTTAATGCAATCGGTACTGCACATGAATGTTTACACAGTATTAAAAATTAAAAACTTCAAGCAATAATCCTGAAACTTGATTTAAAAAAGGCCTGTGATTGTACCAATTGGGATTTCCTAAGATTAATTCTGCTACAATGTAGCTTTGTGATGCAGGAGCATTGCTCCAAGCCAACAACGCGCCAGCCAGCCAACTCATCAAGCGCACATTCAATGGAGGAGAGGAGAGGCACAACCCTCTCGTTTTTCAAATTTTGAATTTGTATTAAATGATTGTAAAGCTGAAGAGCCAAAGCCATGCATTTGAGCAGGCTATAGTTAGTGTCTTCTTAATGGCTGACAAGTAGAAATAGATCTAGATCCGATTTGGACTAGACAACCATTCAATGTAATTGAATGTAAATTAATGAGAGTTGGTGAGGATGGAGGGAAGCGCTCGAGGAACCCCCTTTTGTAAAAAGAACCTTTGTATCTGTAGGATAGTCAGTTGATAGGGAAGAAAAATAGAGAATAGGAAGAAGAGAAGAGCCGAGACTCTATTGCAATCCGAGCTCAAACACATTGTAATCAGGCATTCTTGATTAATACAAATAGAGCAGTTTTTCCTACATGTTATTCTGTGTATGTCGATGAATGTCTTCATGTGTTGATGATATGTTGTAGATGTATGTTAGGTATGGATTTGTAGGTTACAGACAGAAGTGGTTGTCTATTGAGTTCTTTGATTCTAGGTATGGTTCTTTGTGGCTTCATGCAAGAGGTTGCATGACAGAACACTGCGGGTTCTGTAAGCCAGTGCATAGAGTGCACTTCTGAATTCTGTGGAATTTGGACAGAGACGTGCCAAGAGGGCACACTAGAGGAAGTCTTAGACTCAAGGAGAAGCCTCAAGGTTGTTGAATACCTTGGAGGTAAGACTATGGAGAAGAGAGCACAGGATAGACCAGAATCACTGTGGGATTCTGCAGAAGCTTTGCTAGGAGGGCATTGAGAAGTTGCATAGAAGGCACAGAGAAGACAAAATTTTTAAGAATTCTGTAAGGCTTTGCCAAGAGGGCATTGAGCGAATGCCTTGGATGCATTGAAGGGAGGACTCTATTTGAGTTCAGCAAGAAGACAGAGTCATTGAGGATTCTGTGGAATCTCTGCTAGGAGGGAATTGAGCAAGTGCAAGTGGGCACAGAAGGAACTCTGGTCTAAGTTCAGAGAGAAGATCAGTGTCAAGGGAAGACCTTCACAGGGTTACTGAACACCCTGCAGGCTCAGCAAAGTGTGCTTGAGCAGGAAGTTTCCAGAAGGAATTTCCATCCTTTCAAGAAGAGAAAGGGATAGAGACCTTTGAGGTCAGAGCCACAAACAAGCTCAGGACGGATATCACAGTTGTGTGCAGAATCTCTACAAGGAGTGCATCAAGCAAGGAGTGGGTGCAAGAAGACTTTTTTCAAATCTGAAGCTCAAGAGGAAAAGTGCCTTTGCCCACAGAGTAATAGCTGCAAGGAGTGCAGAGGTCAAGAAACCCTTTGTGATTTTGGAGTGAACTTGTCTCAAGTTCAGAAGCTCAGGAGGAAGAGTGCCTTTGTACACAGGGCCATAGCTGAGAATAACAGAAGGCCAAGAAAACCCTTTGGAGGGTTCAGAGTTTGAGAAAGCTCAGGAGGAACAATGCCTTTGCACACAAAGCAATAGTTGCAAGGAGTGCAAAAGCCAGGGAAACCTTTCAAGGTTTCATAGTCCCGAAGCTCAGGAGGGGGAACACCTCTTAGAACGCAGGTGAGACCCAAGGTTATAGGGTTCACAGAGAATCAAAGGTCGAGACCTTTGAAACTTGGAAAATATTCTAAGGTAGGAAGGAAGAAGCACAAGCTTAGGAGGGAGCACAACTGTCGTTGGATTAGCTGTAGAGGATGAGATCTGGACCGTCGAGTCTACGTCCAGGAGCAAGCAGGGAAGCACACAAGGGAGGAACAGGTCTGGGTTGTCAGATCTGGGTGCATGGACTGATAACCATCGTACCGAGGAGGAGCTGCACGCGGGTTAATCTCATGTAGGTGATGGGAAGAGGACTCGTCAAAGTCACGAAAGGATCGTGACCCAATAGGAGGACACGTGGTGAGCAATCGAGGTTTCAGGGAAATCCCCGAAAGGAGGATTTCAGCATTTCAGCTACCGAGAATGCAAAGGGTAAGAATTCATAACTCTTGACGCGTGAAATCCTGAAAAGACACAAGTCGTCGGATCAAGAGAGGCTATAAGCCGTTGATCTCAGTTTGTGGTGGAAGACCAGCATTTCAGGGTTTGGTACTTCGGTATTTCGGATACTGAGAGATCGAAGGGGCAAGGAATCGGTGCAGCGGGAATTGCGAAATCTCAAAACGTGAAACTCTGAAAGCGTTCGGAGGAATAGCCATAGACCAACCATTTCGGCATTTCGGCATTTCGGGATTCGACTTTTCAGCAATCCCGAAGACAAGGAGTCGGGGCACTGGGTGATGACAACCTCGAAGTCGCGAAACACGACGTGGATTTGGAGAAGGGCTATGGTCACGGAGGACACAGTTACATAGGCTGGATTTTTGGCATTTTGGCATTTTGGGTTTTTGGCAATTCCAAGGACAAGGAGTTGGAACGCTTGGCGTCAGAAGTCCTGAAGTCGCGGAATGCGATATGCCTTTGGAATTAGGGATGCGATCATGAGGGAAGGTGGTCACATGAACCGAGGATTGGCCAGGGGCTAATCGTTGATTGATCCATTTCGGCATTTTGGAGATTGGGGGATCAAGGAGCCAGAGAACTCGATGTCAGGGTTTGCGAAATCGAGAAACTCGAAATTTCCTTTTTCGGGAAAAGGTCATGGTCATGTCTGGAGGCCGTGTGCAGGTGAAAGCTCGTGCCTGGTGCATGTTTGTGCAAGTGGGGTTTTTGGGAAAGGACCTGTGGATCGGGTTCGTTGGGTTTTAGTGAAGGCCTAAAAGAACCATTTCAATTCTGTGGATCCGAAGGGAGAATGATCCTGTAGTGGATTCTAGCCTGAGGGTCGAGGGTCTACGTCAGTGTGGTATTAGAGCTTGTTTCTGTCAGTATATTGCAGACAAAGGGAGGTAGAATAGATAAAGAGGAGTGCAACATATTTTTCTTTTTACGTATCATAGAAAAGAGGAGGACTGTGAAGGGATACAGTTTGATACCATCAATTAGTATCGGAGCTTGTTTTTGTCGGTATATTACAGGTAGAGGGAGTCAGAGGAAAGAGGAGGCAGAGTGTTGAAACTCTGTGATGATTGTTGCAAGTGCACAACAGTCAAAAGACAGTCAGGAAAATTGTAAGGAAAGGCTAGAAGCACTCTCAGTTGCAGAGTGACAGCAACAGACTTGCCAAGAGGACAGGTAAAAGGCAGGAAGATGGCTACTGAAGGCCATGGACGCAGTGGAAAGAAGAACCACCAGCAGCAGAGAAAGGATGAGATGGATAAAGAACTCATCGAGATCAGAGCGAGGATGGAAGAGCTTGCATTGTAGATGCAACAGAGCACAAAATCGTGATGGGTATATGAATGGCCCATGAAGATGAAGGTGAAATGGCCGAATAAGAAATTGTTGGCCAGAAGACAGCGGAGACTGTTGAGAGGATGGTTGAGGCATGCTGAAGACCTCAATGAATCAGAGGAGGAAGTGGTTCACTTCTGTGAGCCAGAGGCTGGGAGAAATCTCAATGATGATGAGGAGAAGAGGTCATAGGATGATCTCAAAGACCGTCAGGAGGGCAGAACATAAAATTCAGGTTGCTAGGAGGGCAATGAGATGGGATCGATTGATCTCATAGACTACCAGGAGGGTAGAGAAGAAATCCCATGTTGCTAGGTGGGCAAGGGAGAGGAGATGAGACTGTCTAAGAGTCTCATGAACTCAGAGGAGAGTTCAGATCAACAAGGAGTGTTGACAGGAGAGGATCAAAGGAATCTTTTGATGATTGGAGGGATAAAGGTATTCCTGCCAAGTAGCCCAGTGGAGGCCAATGTGTGTGTTGTCGATGTAGCAACAATAGAAAGAAAGTTAGCAGAGACTTTCATGGAGAGAGAAATGGAGCAGACACTAATGTTTTCCCAAGCAGAGGAGAAGGAGCATTCAGAAGAATGGCTCGAAATTTTCAACTAGGAAGCTGAAGGGGAGACAGCTGTAGCACTGAAGCTGGCAACAAGGGAAGAAGAAGAGCATGCAGATAAGATGCTCACTCCACGGGACATGGAGTTAGAGATGTTGGAGGATTGTTTGAACCATCCAGAGCCAGTAAATGACTGCCATGAGAAGACAATCATGCAGATGTTAGCAAAGGAGAATTCTGAGGAATCGCTTAGAAATTTCAGCTAGGGAGTTGAATAGATGATGATGACTGTAGTGTTGAGGCATGCAGCAGAAGATGAAGGAGAATTCCAGTCTGAGGAGAAGTTGGAGGAAGATGTAGATATGCCAATAGGAGAATTGGAAGAAGCAAAACTGTTAGAGGAGGAAGTTGAGAAATAGTCCAATGAGAAGATTGTAGAATTGGAGTCTGCAGCAAAGTGCCCAGCTAGTGCCACAGAAGAGGAAAAAGATGGCATGGGATATCTAGTTGATCAACCCATTTATAGGGAAGAAGGGTAACTGAGAAGACTTCATAAGGAGTGGAAACCACTGGGGCAGCTGGACATGGTGATTGAAGAGATCAGAAGGCTGATGATCAGATCGGTAGAAGCGGCCAGCAAAGGGAAGCTGAGTAGAGGAGAACCTTCCATAGCAGCAGGGCAGATGCAGTAGTAACAACAAAGTGATGGAGTGGATGTACAACTCCAAAGAACTATTTAGGATCTAGGTGGATTTCAATAGACATGCTGGGAAGCTCATGAATTTTTCACAACAGAGGAGTATGATGCAGGAGCATCGCTCCAAGCTAGCAATGCGCCAACTAACTAGCTCATCAAGCGCGCATTCAATGGAGGAGAGGAGAGGCGCAACCCTCTCATTTTTCAAATTTTGAATTAGTATTAAATGATTGTAAGGCTAAAGAGCCAAAGTCATTCCTTTGAGCAGGCTGTAGTTAGTGTCTCCTTAATGGCTGATAGGTAGAAAGAGATCTAGATCCAATTCGGACTAGACAACCATTCAATGTAATTGAATGTAAATTAATGAGAGTTGGTGAGGATGGAGAGAAGTGCTTGAGGATCCCCCTTTTGTAAAAAGAACCTTTGTATCTGTAGGATAGTCAGTCGATAGGGAAGAAAAATAGAGAATAGGAAGAAGAGAAGAGTCGAGACTTTGTTGTAGTCCGAGCTCGAACACATTGTAAATAGGCATTCTTGATTAATACAAACAGAGCAGTTTTTCCTGCATGTTATTTTGTGTATGTCGATGAATGTCTTCATGTGTTGATGATATGTTGTTGATGTATGTTAAGAACCAAACATCAATATAGCATAGAAAAACCTTAGGAAAAGTACTCAATGCCTTGAAAAAGAGATAATTTCAGATAATAAGCCTCTTCGAGGGGGCAACCTCCTTTTACCACACTTAAATGTTCAAGTACAAGATGATTCAAAATGAAAATGTCTCCTTCGTATATATAGGAGACTAGGAGGTATAATTACA
>ML800598.1:31866-43440 GCA_009831015.1 Picea engelmannii
TAAATTATTTAAATAATAAATTTAATGGAGAAATTAGAAGTGGGTTAACCCTAAAATAAGGAAAGTGGGAAAAGTGACCTAGAAGATGTTTTTAAGGAAGCTACTTGGAGAGTATAAATAAGAGGCAAGGCTCTCTCATTTCAAAAAAACTTGAGCATATTGAATACCTATAGGTGTCTGAGGTAACCAAAGGATATCTAAGAGGAATTTCTGAGGGAAGGTGAAGAAAATAAGGCCAGAATTCAAGGAAGGATAAATTCTTTTGATGATGCTTTCTAAGGTATGTTATTTACAGGTCATCTCACCATTTTTTCAATAATTTCTTTTTATAGAATGTTTCAAACCATGAATTTTCTATTCCATTGAGGAAACATATCCAAGTATCTGTGGTAAAAAATTCAGCTTGTGGGTCGTTGTATTTTTGGAGTTACACTCCATGGAAAATAGGGTTTGTGGCTAGTCCTGAAACTAGTAAAAAACAAGTGTTTTGGGTAAAAACGTCATAACTTCTTCATAATAAATCCAACTTTGGTAATAAAAAATGAGTTGGTTAGAGTACAATCTGTAGTATTCTTTGTAAAAGTTTCATATCTATTCAACAAACATTCCATGCGGGGCACGCTCTACAAGGTCACTCTCTAGAATAAACCAGAATTCAACAACGTATGCCATTTTTGCTATAAATATTTTTTCGAGAGGTTCCAAGTAGTGACACCTAGAGGAATTGCATAAAACACACTAAATAAAATTGTGCATCAGTTTCAGATCTTTACTCATTACAGGTACACAATTATGATTATTTCAAGTTAGGGTTGTGGACTAATCCAAAACTAGTCATGTGAGACTAAAGAAAAGTTTGATGTAAATGCTAGTCTCTTGTTATTTAAAGTTAAGGAAGGTTTTAAGGTATGTGATCATATACACTAGGTCTATTACAAAGATATAAATCATATTTGGATGATGAAATTGATAAAGGGTTTTGGTTGAGGTACAAGTTGGGTACATGGTTGAGACAAGTAGTTGATGAGTTGGCACATACATGAGGTGTATAGTTGATGATGTTGGTACATATTGATGAGTCATAGTTGATAAGTAGTTGACACATGATTGGTGCATACTTGGTACATGGTTGGTTGCACTTATTTATGGTACAGGTTGATTATAGATTGTTTAGTACAGGTTGGTGCATGGTTGATGCACTTGTTTATGGTACAGGTTGGTGCATGGTTGATGGACTTGTTTATGGTACAGGTTGATTACAGGTTGAGGTATAGGTTGATGCATGGTTCAGGTTTATTGGTACATGTTTACAACGGTATATATCACAGTGATAGTGTGACAGTAGTTCCATCATTCTACTTCTACTTTAGGGCGGTTGGACAGGGCAAGGACAGGTGGTTGTATCCAACTTCTGATTGTAGCTGGAGAACATATGGGGTTGTAGCCTCCTTCTGGTTGTAGCTAGAGAATTGGGGAGTTGTAGCTTCCCTCAGGTTGTAGCCTGAGAAACTAGGGGTTTGGAGCCTCCTTCCAGTTGTAGCTAGAAAACAAAGGAAGTTGGTGCTTCCAATGAATGTAATTCTTCAAGACATATAAGAAAAAGCATTATGTGGTTTTATCCCGATTTGGGTTTCTACGTAAAACACTGGTGTATGGTGTATGTGTGTTTTTGTTCATTTATTATTGCTCATTATTGGATAATAATTCTACATTGATACAACACTTGGATTATTTGAAGAAAACAGATTATAATTACACTATTACTGATTCACCCCCCCTCTCAGTAATCCAACAATTGTTATCAGAGAAGGTTCCTTCAGAAATCATTTTAACCACTAAAAGGTAGATCATGGAGAGTACCAACTTGTATAAGAATGAAATACCACAATTTGATGGACAAAAGTATGCTTTTTGGAGGATGAAGAGATATATACAGACACAGGGATTTCAAGTTTGGAAATCAATTGTAGATGGATACACAACACCAGTAGTTACACCAACAAATGATAAAGCAGTGAAACTCAGTGAGAATAATTCCAAATAAAAAAATGCACTTTTGAATGGTCTCAGTGATATGGTATTCACCAAAGTTGCACATTGTAAATCTGCTAAAGAGATTTGGGACAAGCTTCGAAATATTTATGAAGGAGATACAAAAGTCAAAGCAACAAAGCTTCAAACTTACAGAGGTCAGTTCGAACAACTAAAAATGAAGGAAGATGAGAATATTGCAGCCTACTTTTTACAATTCGATGAAACAGTGAATGCAATCATAGGATTGGGAGAAGAAATTGAAGAATCTGTAATTGTTCAAAAGGTACTAAGATCTCTTCCTATGAGATTTAACCCTAAGATATCAACACTAGAAGAAAGATCGGATCTAAACTCAATAAGCATGGACGGACTACATGGAATCTTCAGAACATATGAAATGAGAATTGAACAGGAAAATCTAGATGTAAAAGAAGAAGCCTTCAAAGAATCCAAAAGATAAAAGCAAAAGAAAAAGGAAAAAGAAGAATATAGCAACAACAATGACACCTCAGAAGATGATGAAGAAGTGGCCAACTTCGTCAAAAGGATGAACAAGGGAACTGGCGGTCAGTATAGAGGTAAACTTCCTTTAATTTGTTTTAACTATGATGGTATTGTTCATTTTTCTAACAAATGTCCTCATAAGAAAAAATGAAATGATGAAGGTTACTCAAAAGGCAAACACACATATAAAGGCAAATGAACTACAAAGAAAGTTTTCAAGAAACGCTTATGCACCAAAGAAGACATCTCATCATCAGATGAAGATGAAGTCAATGACAGTGAGACAGGAAGAGTTCTATTCATAGCAGTAAAATACTCTGACAAAGAATACTCCGAAGAAGAATATGAAGAAGTCAAAGAAGAAATTGAAGAAGAAGAAGTTGACTATCGAGAAGAATTAATGTGTGCCATAGAAGTTATCAGAAGAGAAAAGAAGAAAAACAAGAAACTACAAGCAGAACTAGACAAGAAAAAGGATACTCGAGAACTAGAAGAAATGATCACAAAATTGAAGGTTCAAATAAAAGAATATAAAAGAATTAATGAAGCACTCAAAGAAAAGATAGAAGAAAAGGACAGGATCATTGGAAACTTGGAAGCAAAGATTGTCGCACTAAGAAAGGATATTCAAAAGAAAAATATGCAGAATAGCTCAAAAGTTCTAGATGACATTATCAGTAGTCAAAAATCTCATCTTGACAAGTCCGGACTTGGATACAATCAGACAAAAAAGGGATCAAGCTCCAAAACAACAGAGCAAGAAACATATCCAAAAATTTATGCAGAAAAAATCAAAGGGGATAGGAAGATATATAAGGAATATTACAGGGACACTCCTCCACCAACAAGATTCAGATTTCAGAATAAAAAACAGACAGATAGGCCTCAAGAAGAAGAAGGATTCATAAGAGTACCTGCTTTCATAATATCTTCAACTCCCAGGTATCAAAATATATTTTTTGGTTTATGTTATGCATGTAATAATTTTGGACATAAAGTTGTGAATTGCAGAGATAACAACAGGAACAATAACAACTTTGAGAGTCATACACAAAGGGGTTATTCAAGAAGACCTAGTGAAACACAAAGAAGAAGTTACACCAGGTTTGAATCTTTGAGAACTGAAGTGGAATGTTACAAATGTAACAATTTTGGACATGTGGCCAAAGATTGCAGAATGAGAGTCCTTCCTAAAGAACCTCAACAAAATAGCAACAGTTACAAACAGGAACCTCAAAAAATGACATGGATAAGAAAGCAAGATCAATATAGCAATGAAGAGTGCACAATTTCTCTAACAGCTAAGCAGGAGAAACACGGTTGGTATGTTGACAGTGGATGTTCAAAACACATGACATGTGATAGAGACAAGTTTCTTACATTATGAAAAGAAAGATATGGATTAGTCTCCTTCAGAAATGATGATTCAGTCAAAATCATTGGAAAAGGCACAGTCCGAATTGGGAACAAGAATGACAAGGCATAAAATGCTCTACTTGTAGAAGTTATGAAACATTATCTTCTAAGTTTGAGTCAAATGTGTGACCAAGGTCATAAAGTTATTTTCGATTCATAAAAGTGTGAGATAAGAAAAGAAGGTTCATGGAAATTGGTCGCTACAGCTACAAGAACTTCAAGCAACATATATGTGTTAAGTGAAATTGGAAATGAAAAGTGTTGTCTAGGAAAGGAAAATGAAAGTTTGCTATGGCATAAAATAATGGGGCACATACATTTTGATAAACTTGTCAAAGTCAGCAAAAGAGAAGCAGTAAGAGAAATGCCCCAGATCACGAAACCAACCAACACTTTATGCAAGCATTGTCAACAAGGAAAGAAAACAAATGCCAGGTTTAAATCAAAGTAATATTCAATGACAAGACCACTGGAAATTGTGCATAATGATCTAGTTGAAGCAACTAAAACAAAGGGCTTAAAAGGTGAGAAATACTTCATGTTATTAGTTTATGATTATACAAGAATGACTGTAGTTTTCTTTCTCAAGAATAAGTCAGAATCTTTTGAAAAATTCAAGATCTACAAGGAAATGATTGAAAATGAAATGGATTCAAAAATCAAATGCTTGAGATATGATAATGGAGGAGAGTTCACCTCAAAGGAATTTATGGACTACTGCAACAATCATGGAATAAAAAGGAAATTCTCTATTTCTAGGACACCTCAACATAATGGAGTTGTTGAAAGAAAGAATGAGACAATATAGGAAATGGATTGAACAATGTTAATGGATTCGAAATCGACAGATATTTTTTGGACACAGGAAGTGCATACAACAATTCACATTCAAAATAGAGTAATTCTCAAAAACAACACTGATAAAACTCCTTACGAACTATGGAAAGGAAGACCAACAAATGTAAAGCACTTCAGAGTTTTTGGAAGCAAATTCTATATCAAAAGAGAATATGGTGGAATGGAAAAGTTTGACTCTCATGTGGACAAAGGAGTACTTGTTGGTTACTCAAGTACAAGGAAATCATACAAGTGTTACAATGTAAGATTGAACAAAGTTGTGGAAAGCATCAACGTAACAATTGATGAAACAAACAGACCATAATCAAAGGAAGAAAATGAATCAATGAAACAACCCTTAGAAGAAGAAACAGAAGATGGAAAAGAAGTAGAAGAGGAAGATGAAGAGAATCCGATAGAAGCAAAAGAGCAAGTTCATCAAGTGTCTCCAAAGACACCCAGTAAACGAGTATAGAAGAATCATCCTTCAGATCAGATTATTAGAAACAAAGATGTAGGAGTTGAGACTAGAAGAAGAATTCGTTCACCAAAACAAACACACCTAGCACTCTTATCTACAATTGAACCAAGCTGTTGTGAATAAGCCAACAAGTATGAATCTTGGAATAAGTCCATGGATGAAGAATTGGATCAAATAGAGAAAAATAACACTTGGGAACCGGTTCCAAGACCAAAGATTAAGAATGTGATTGACACAAAGTGGGTCTTCAGGAATAAATTGAATGAATATGGATCGGTTACAAGGAACAAAACTATATTGGTATGTAAAGGATATGCACAGGCTGAAGGAATCGACTTTGAAGAGACATTTGCCCCAGTTGCCAGAATGGGAGCAATCTGTTTGCTTTTAGCTTATGCATGCTCCAAAAATATTAAAATGTATCAAATGGACGTAAAATCAACTTTTATGAATGGGGAACTTGAAGAAGAAGTCTACATTGAACAACCAAAAGGATTTCAATTTTCATAAAACACAGATTATGTGTGTAAATTAAAGAAGGCCTTGTATGGTCTAAAACAAGCTCCTAGAGCATGGTACTCTAGACTGGATAAGTATCTGCAGTGGGAACGGTTCAGAAAAGGAAGTGCAGACAAAAACCTCTACATCAAGGTAAGTCAAGGTAATATTTTATTAATTGAAGTTTATGTTGATGATATTATTTTTGGTAGTGATAATGACAGGTTAAGCCAGAAATTTGCAAAAGATATGCAAGATGAATTTAAAATGCATTACTTGAAGAACTATTCTTCTTTTTGGGACTTCAGATATGCCAAAGCAACCAAGGAATTTTTATTTATCAAACCAAGTATATCAGAGAAATGCTAAAAAGGTTTGCTATGGAAGATTGCAAACCAATTATCACTCCCATGCAAACCAGTTGCAAGTTGAGAAAAGATGATGATTCAAAGTCTACAAATCAGAGGAAATACAGGTCAATGATTGACGATCTACTATATGTGACAACATCCAGACTAGATGTAATGCAGGAAATTGGACAGGTGGCACGATTTCAAGCAACACCAAGGGAATCACATGTATTAGCAGTGAAGAGGATTTTCAGATATCTCAAAGGAATAGAAGAGTTTGGATTATGGTATCCAAAAGGAAAGGATCTATCACTTATTTCCTATATAGATGAAGATTGGGTAGGTTGTATTGATGATCGATGAAGCACCAGTGGAGCATCATTCTACTTGGGTGAGTGTTTAGTATCATGGATAAAAAAGAAACAATCATCAATATCCTTATCTACAGCCGAGGCAGAGTACATTGCAGCAACATCATGTTGTACACAAGTTCTTTGGATGAAACAAACTCTGCCAGATATACAGGTTGAGTATGATGAGCCCATTCCAATCTATTGTGATAATACAAGCGTCATCAATATCTCAAATAATATGGTGATGCACTCCAAGACGAAGCACATTCCAATCAAGTATCACTTTTTACAAGAACAGGTTGCAGAAAAAAACATCAGAGTTGAGTATGTGGGCACAAAAGAACAAGTGGCAGACATCTTTACAAAACCACTTCCACGGGAAGCCTTTGAGTATCTTCTCTAGAGACTTAGATTTATTTCTACTCAAAAATGAATGATTTTGAATGATTATCTTATATGTCTTAGATGTACACAAGGAAGCACCATAATAAGACAGTTCAGTTAGGGGGAGCAGCCCCAGATGGAAAAATAACCTTGTCATTGATGACAAAGGGGGAGAGATTTATCAGATGTAGAGGATAGAGGCATGGTTCTAGGGGGAGAATATTTATCAAATGTAGAGTACAGAGGCATGGTTCCAGGGGGAGCATGAGTGATATGATTTTAGTATTTCATTAGAGTGTTTCCATCAATGCCAAAGGGGGAGATTGTTGATTAAGGTTGGTTGTCATTGATGTCAACCCTTGAAGAAATCCCCATAGCACAAAGGTTGGGTAATGGACCCAATGTTGTTTGATGTAAATATGACTCATTATTTTCTTTTCATGTTTGATAATACGTAGAAATGGATGAAATCCAAAGTGGTCCCCTTATGGTGAAAGCCCTCATGGGAAGATGCTTTGCGGATTGAGTTATCATAGAAGTATGGTTAGAGAACCCATGATTATTTGTGTAATAATGAAATGAAGGTCAATGAATTTTTCATTTAAACTATCCTATATGGATAGTGCTTTTCATGCCATTTCCGATGGTATGTGGAACGCCACATAACTCCTCACGGTTAGAGAGTTATGGCCATGAGAAGTTGGAGAACCCAAGTTTAGGTAATGGACCCAAGTTTGTTTGATGGATAATGGTATGAGTTTTGATATATTTGCAGGTAAAACCATTATATATGGATGGTACATGTCATTCCATTTTTGGTGGTATGTGGAACATCACATAACTCCTCACGGTTTGAGATTTATGGCCTTACAAAATTGGAGGGCCCTCTTATGTCATCTAGAAGCCCCAAAAGGTCAAAGCAGTCAAAGTGGTTTAAGATATTTTAGAAGGTAAATAATAAAGAGAATTGATGAGTGTACTATAATTCAAAGTGAATAAAAAATAAATTATTTAAATAATAAATTTAATGGAGAAATTAGAAGTGGGTTAACCCTAAAATAAGGAAAGTGGGCAAAGTGACCTAGAAGATGTTTTTAAGGAAGCTACTTGGAGAGTATAAATAAGCGGCAAGGCTCTCTCATTTCAGAAACAATTGAGAATATTGAATACCTATAGATTTCTAAGGTAACCAAAGGATATCTGAGCCGAATTTATGAGGGAAGGTGAAGAAAAGAAGGTCGGAATTCAAGGAAGGATAAATTCTTTTGATGATGCTTACTAAGATATGTTATTTAAAGGCCATCCCACCATGTTCTCAATAATGTTTTTTCTAGAATGATTCATACTGTGCAATTTCTATTCCATGGAGGAAACATATCCAAGTATATGTGGTAAAAAATTCAGCTTGTGGGTCCTTGTATTTTTGGAGTTACACTCTATGGAAAATAGGGTTTGTGGCTAGTCCCGAAACTAGTCAAAAACAGGTGTTTTAGGTAAAAACGTCATAACTTCTTCATAATAGATCAAAATTTAGTAAGGGAAATTTTTTTGGTTAGTATACATTATTTAGTATTCGGTGTAACGGTTTCAGATTGATTTAACAAATATTCCGTGCGGGGAATGCTCTACAAGGTCGTTGTCTAGAATAAACTAGAATTCAGTAAGGTATGTCATTTTTGCTATAACTAAGTTTTTGAGAGGTTCCAAGTAGTGACACCTAGAGGAATTGCATAAAACAAACTGAAGAACATTGTGCATCAGTTTCATATCTTTATTCATTACAAGTACAAAGGTATGATTATTTCAACTTAGGGTTGTTGACTAATCCAAAACTAGTCATGTGAGAGTAAAAAAAAGTTTGATGTAAATGCTAGTCTCTTGTTGTTTGAAGTTAAGGAAAGTTTGTAGGTATGTGATCATATACACTAGGTCTATTACAAAGTTATAAATCATATCTATATGATGAAATTGATGAGGGATTTTGGTTGAGGTACAAGTTGGGTACATGGTTGAGACAAATAGTTGATGAGTCGGCACATACATGAGGTGTATAGTTGATGATGTTGGTACATATGGATGAGTCATAGTTGATGAGTAGTTGACACATGATTGGTACATACTTGGTACATGGTTGGTTGCACTTGTTTATGGTACAGGTTGATTACAGATTGTTTGGTACAGGTTGGTGCATGGTTGATGCACTTGTTTATAGTACAGGTTGGTGCATGGTTAATGCACTTGTTTATGGTACAAGTTGATTACAGGTTAAGGTACAAATTGATGCATGGTTGATTCATGGTTCAGGTCTATAGCGGTATATATCATAGTGATAGTGTGACAGTGGTTCCATCATTCTACTTCTACTTCAGGGTAGTTGGACGGGGCAAGGATAGGTGGTTGTAGCCGGAGAACATAGGGGGTTGTAGCCTCCTTTTGGTTGTAGCCAGGAAATTGGGGAGTTGGAGTTGCCCTCAAGTTGTAGCTTGAGAAACCAGGGGGTTGGAGCCTCCTTCCAGTTGTAGCTGAAAAACAAAGGAAGTTGGTGCTTCCAATGAATGTAATTCTTCAAGACATATAAGAAAAATCATTCTGTGTTTTTTTCCCGATTTGGGTTTCCACGTAAAAAACTGGTGTACTCTGTATGTGTGTGATTGTTCATTTTTTATTTCTCATTACTGGATAATAATTCTACATTGATATAACACTTGAATTATTTGAAGAAAAATGATTATAATTACGTTATTACTGATTCACCCCCCATCTCAGTAATCCAACAGAAGAAATGTGTAATGATTTGGAAACTCAAACACAGTTGCGTGACAATAGATCTTGTATGTTTTATTTTTTTATCCATCCCCAAGGGTTAGGTATTCAAGGGTTGTACACACAAGGGTTTTCCCTGTGCTATAGCTCTCTGATATACGTGCGGGGTCCAACAATAGTACTCATCCAAATATCTCAAGGCACTAACTAAGGAGGCTAGACCATGCCCTTAGCCGTACTACCCAACTACTAAGGTACTAGAGAGTATCTTCCTGAGTAATGTTCTTGGTGGAACTATATCAGTTAGTTGACTGATTGGTTTATCTAAAGAGGGCTTCAGGAAATATAGGTCAATCCATATATAGGTGTTGTCTAATGTGCTACCACTCAAAGGGGTACCAACATGGGTTACAAGGGTGGCCAACAAATGTGGGATTAAGAGCCACTTGTATTTCCTACATGTATGAATCCCTCAACTGCGGTTTTATGTGCATAATGACAGATCTCTGTAGCTTAAAGACGTTGGAATATGTATCTACCCTGAAAAAAATTTAACCCACAATTTTTTGTCGAGGAAAGTGATCTGATACCACTTGTAATATGTCACATCTAAAAAGTATGCAGAACAAAAAAAAATGGTAGAAATGGTAGATGAACAACAATATGACCAGAATAGCACCACAATAATACTGAAATGATAACATAATAACACCAGAAAGAGTGCTTCGATTACTGAGAGCAATGTTCACTTGCCTCTTCAAGGAGGCAACCTCCAGTTGAGCAGAGCTCTATCACAATAATATCCAATCTAGGGTTCTCATACCCTCGACTCCTATTTATACTAAATATGTCTATCAATAGAACCATCTAGAGGAAGATATTTCTAGAAGAAAAATCTTCTATTAGGTCTTCTTACATTCGACTTATTCTACTTTATTGCAAGGCCTTATTAATATTGACCTTTATTACATCAAAATACATTGTTCTACCTATGTGAGGGGTTAGGTCCCTAACATTATAAGGTCACAGATCTAATGATAGAAGTGAAGTTAGGGTTTTTTTCCCTATAAGACAACCCTCTTTTATGAGGGAAATGTATTGCGGCTATGTATTATGGTGAATATTGTATTATGAGAAGGAGACTATGGTGTGTTGTAGGTTGTATCCCTTTATTTGTTGAATAATAATAAAGGAAGGACCTGTCAATTTCTCTAGTGGATGTGTGTTGTAGGTTGTATCCCTTTATTTGTTGAATAATAATAAAGGAAGGACCTGTCAATTTCTCTAGTGGACGTAGCCTAGACTGGGTGAACCATGCATATCTGTGTCTCTATTGTATTTTGTATCTTTTGTGTTTTATTTTTTCATTTGTTTTATTTTATTGCTCCGCGATCCTATTTTTCTAATAGAGTTGCCCTAATGTCCAAGAAACCTTACAGAATGGGCACACCAAAATTGAAAGAGTTGCAAATGCAACTTGAAGAAATTTTGAAGAAGGGGTATATAATTCCAAGTGTGTCACCTTGGGGAGCCCCAATGATTTTTGTGAAGAAGAAATATGGAACCTTAAGGTTGTTTATTGATTTCATGTAGTTGAATAAGGTCACCGTAAATAATAAATATCATTTGTCAAGGATTGATGATTTATTTGATCAACTGAATAGTGCAAGAATATTTTCCAATATTGACTTGGGATCAAGTTATCATCAAGTGAGAATAAAGGAAGAAGATATCAACAAGACAACATTCAGAACTAGATACATGCATTATGAATTCATGATAGTGCCATTTTAGATATCAAATGCACCAACAATTTCCATCTACCTGATGAATGGAGTGTTCAAGAAATACATCTAAACGCTTGTAATTATGTTCCTAGATGATATACTAATTTATTCGAAGACATAAGAGGAACATGACTAGCATTTAAGAATGGTGCTAAAAGTTTTAAGAG
>ML800598.1:43705-74274 GCA_009831015.1 Picea engelmannii
AAATAAGTGGCTAATTATATAGCCAGGTGTCTATAATGCTAGAAGGCAAAGATAGAACATAAACATCAAGTTGGGTTGTTCCATCCATTTCCCATTCAAAAATGGAAGTGGGAAGTAGTTAAAGTTGATTTTATTACTAAGATTCCCAAAAAACTGAAGTAGCATGATTCTATCATGGTGGTGGTGGATATATTGACTAGAGTTCCACATTTTATTCCAGTAAAAACTATACACAAGGTAGAAAATATTGCAGAAATATACATGAAAATTTTTGATAGAATACATGGGGTGTCTAAGGCAATAGTTTCAGATAGAGATCTATAGTTTACATCAAATTTTTGGAAAGGTTTGTTCAAAGGCTCTGTGAAAAATATAAATCTCAGTACAACATATCACCTAGAGTTAGATGGGAAGATGGAGAGGCCAAACATAATCATTGAAGACATGATTAGAATGTATGTGATGGACCATCCATCAAGGTGGGAAGATTTTATTTGTTTAGTGGAATTTTCTTATAATAATGGGTATCAAGGATCATTAAAAATGAGTCCATTTGAAGCATTGTATGGAAGAAAGTGTAACACACTAGTGAGTTGGGATAATCCAATAGATAGAGATGTTATTGGGATAGATTTGTTGAAGGAAATGGAAGAAAAGATGACAACGATCAAGAAGAATTTAAAGGCTACCAAGGACAGGAAGAAAAACTATGCGGACAAGAACATAGTTTTTAGAGATTTCAAAGTAGGAGAACACATATTTTTAAAAGTGAAAGTGAAGAGATTTTTTCTAAGATTGGGAAGTTGCCCAAAGTTGGCAGTGAGATATTGTGTACCTTTCAAAATATTACAAAAGATAGGGCCAATTTCATACATGATAGTATTTACTACATCCATGAGAGTGCATAATGTATTTCATGTGCCATTATTAAATAAATATGTGCTTAAACCTAACCACATAATTGATTGGAATATGATCCAGGTGGAACATGAAGGGGATTTTTGAGTGGAACTAGTACACATCCTAGATTGCAAAGTCAAAGTGCTCAATAACAAATCCATAGTACTAGTAAAGGTTCAATGAACCTGCTGCGGTCTTGAAGACTCAACATAGGAGCATGAAGAAACTTTGGAGGAGAAATGTTTGCAATTTTTTGTCAATTTTGAAGGAAATAGAAGCTAAAAATGATGAGCAGTCAGAGTTCCAGAACCACATCTTAGAGTCTTAGCCAGCATGTTCTAAGGACCTGACAAATGAATGGTATATCTCGATGGAATATGTACAGTGAATGGGGTACATTCCTTGGGTCAGTGGGTTGAGAGGAACAAGATATTATGGTTGGAACTGTTGCTGGAGTTTTGAAATTGCATAATTTTATTTTCTAAGTATTGTGATGTAAATTTGTATATATATTTTATCATGGTGTTGTGTATCGAGGATGGTGAATAATTTTAGGGGAGGGAGAATGTAACATCCCTGCTATAATCCCCAATCTAATTAATTATTAATGTAGATATAATGTGTGGCTATGACCAATAGATGTATATGCAGATTGTATTTTCGAATTTTAATAATAAAAATGTGATACCAACTGCTAGGGGATATGGATAGAGTTAGAGGATGATTAATCCAAAAGAGAGGGAAGGGTCTAAGAGTATGTCTAAGAGAGAGTTCCAAGGGGGAATTACCCATGTCTACCAATTTAACCCACTTCCTAAAATTAAGACGGGTATATGAACCTTCTAATTTTCCTATTGAATGTTCCTAAAATCATTGAATACATGTAAGAGAGTGGGTGTGAGAAGTCACATACCATAGTTATTGGGAGCATGGGGCTAAAGTACAATCAACATTGGGGAGTGTGGGAGTCAAATTACTTGGGTAAAAGAGAGGAAATTTGTATGGGGACAATGGATAGTTTTTATAGTCAGGTTTTTGGCATGAACAATAAGCAGAGAACATGAAAGAAGAGCATCCGAGCTAGAGATGGAGAAACAATGGAGGGAGAATTCTGGAGCATATTTGAAGTAGAATACTGAAGAGATAGGCTGTCAGGTCTGAAGAGTGAACTCCTATGTGAGTTTCACTGTAACAACAAGTGATTACTATTTTTTTCCTGGTAGTTTTCCTAGCAGTGAGATCCATAGTGATATTCTTGGTTTACTATGCCAGAGAGGCCTTGATAAAAAAATGAGATGACCGATGAAATGATAATAGTGAAGGGGTACATTACTTATGTTGTGTAGGTTGAGATGAATAGAGCTAGTGGAAAATAAGAATAGTTGTAGGAGAATACCAGTGGGTTGTGGGATTTTTCGGGCTATGAGTGGATAGTGAGAGACCACCCTCTTTTGTGAATTACTAGCCCCAGCTTGGGGGTGACTTGTTGTTGAGATATGGAATGAAAAGTATATGGTTGGGTGGAATTTTTGTCCCAAATCATCTTGTTGCACAACTATTTTAAAGATAAGTGTTTTATCTTGTTTCTATGTTGCATTATGAGTTTAACTATTGTGTATTAACTTTGTATTTGAGAATGATTTATATGCTACTATATTTGAGTTTATTAGCTACATTTTATGTTTATTTATAATGTTGTAGATGCATCTAATTCATGGTATCAATACGTGGTTAAAACTATATGTTTTCCTATAGTTGGTAACCTACACGAGCAGTTAGAAGAAAAAATTAATTCTATAAGTATTTTCGCTCGTAATGGACCTCATTTGGGTTGGGGAGTCGAGGAATATTATACCTTCAACAATGATGAAGAATAAAAAAGGAGATAAGGAGAGGCCTTGCTTTAATCCCCTTGTAGGGTTGAAAAAATTGGATGTTGACCCATTAATTAAAATTTCAAAGGAGATTGAATTCAAACAACTCATGATCCATTTGACAATATGCATATTGAAGCTGAGATGGAGAATCATCAACCTAATATAGAGACAACTTGATTTCTCATATGCCTTTGATAGATCAAGTTTCATGATCATTGTCGACATTTTATTATTTTATTTTGCAATATGCAATCCTTATTTAGATGCTCCAATATCATCAAGAATTTCCCTTCCAACTAGGAATCCAAATGGTTCCTGAGATATATCCTTTGAAGAAATATTTTCACCCATACTGGAAAGATATTATCCATAATTTTATACACATGGTTGTAAAGGGAAATTGACCTAAAATCATCAAAATATTTTGGCTCATCCTTTTTTGGAATAAGATATAAAAATGTAGTTGTAAAAACCTATAAGAATTTACCAGTTGTCTTTGATTCTTCAATTACTTTGATAAGTTCTTCATTAAATATATCATAGAACCCTATGAAAAATTCAACTGGCCAACCATCTAGCCCTAGGATTTTGTCCCTTTTGAAAGAGATAATATAGCATCTAATTCCTCTTTTGAAAATTCTTCCATCATCATTTGATTTTCTTCCTTGGTTAAAAACCTTGGAAAAAATGTAGTTAGCTTTAGGATTTCAACAGTGTTAGCTATGTTTATCTTTATATATAGACTAGAAGTGAGAGACCCCAATATAATCTATATCATGAATGTTCCAATATTTACTTCCATCCAACTTCTCCATTTTCCAAATAGTGTTAATCCTCTTTCTATGCTTTGCATAATTATGATAAAAAAAATTGTTTTGTTCACACTTTTCCAATCAAACTGCCTTCCTCTTAATTCTCTATTCTACTTTTCTCTAGTCTACCATTTTTTTCTTAGTGATTTATAAACTCAACCTAAATAATTGAAGAACTTATCTACATTTTTCTCAAAGAGGTTTTCTATCTTGATTTCCAATTTATTTAAGTCCTTATCTAGGATTTTTTATTTAGTGGAAGCCTGTGCTAACACTTCCATATTAAATTTATTTAAAAATGATACAAATTTATAGTTTGTTGATTCCTTTGAGGTGTCATTAAAATTTACCCATTCATATTTTACTAGTTTTAGACTAGATTCTCATCCTTTAAATATATATGATCAAATTTAAAACTACTCAATGAATTCAATTCTTATTTCTTTATGTGCATTAGGATAGCCAAATGGATAGAGAATGAGCGAAACCCTAGCCTGAAGCTCATGTGCGCCCCTGCCTGAACGACTCAGAATACTCTGCAACCATCAACCCAATCGCCAGGGGGGAACTCAGCGCCGGATCTGGTCTGCCGAAATGGGCAACGAGGAGGGGGGGAAACCCCCCTCTTATAGCAACATCACCGCAAATGACAAAGCAGGCAAAAGGTCGAAACGACCTGCATTTGAGCCGCCGCAGCAAATCCGTGAGGAGCTCCTTGCCAAAGAACAGGGTTTGCGAAAGGAGATGGACATGGACGCCAACACCTCTCGTCCCAAAGTGCCTCGTGGATGGGAGCCCAGCAAATGCATACCCCAAATGGACAAAGCGCCCAGATATCTCATCAGCTCAACCAGAGTCGGGGAGCACACCCAATTCATGCAAGAACACACCCTCATTGGTAAGTTCCTAGGACTATGGCTGTCAGAAAAAGACCTAAACAAGTGGATCAAACAGTGGTGGAACCCTCGGGGTGACTACGAGGTCCAACTGAGTTCCAAAGGATTCTTCACGATCATATTGTACAACCTAGAAGACAAGGACCGCATCTTTGAGAATGGCCCGTATTTTTTCAACTCAGCCGAGTTGTTTCTCAGGTTCTGGACAGAACGCTTCAGCCCAGACAAGGAAGACTTCTCGATGGCTCCCGTCTGGATCCGTCTCTACTCACTCCCGCAGGAGTTCTGGCTGGAGGAAATTCTGATGGGAATAGGAAACACCATAGGGCAATATGTCAAAGCCTTTGAAGCTACAAAGCAGCGAAAATACACCTCCTATGCTCGCATCTACGTCTACATGAACATTGCTCAAGCCCTACCAGGAACAGTAGTACTGGAGTATCAAGATGAGGACTGGGTGCAAACCCTCGATTATGAGCACATACCGTTTAGATGCCGCCGATGCCATGAGCATGGCCATCTGTTCAGGGACTGTCCACTGACCCAGACGGCTCCCAAAGTTGAACAGAACATGCAGAAAGATGGCTTCATAACAATCCAAACGTGGAAGAAGAACCCACCTCGTAAGCAAGCAGCAGGCCCCAAGCCAGTTATCTCGACCAAGAATACCTTTGACATTCTCAGCCAGATCCCAGAGGAGACGGAAATCCAGGATCTGCACAAAGGAGCCAAGCAAGACACGGGCCCTGGCCCCACACCCTCCCCTGATCAGAACTAGGAAACCCACGGTGAGGAAGGAGGGGAAGCAGATGGCGACACACCCATGCAGTTGGACGCCCAATATCTAGCAGGCATCGACCTTGAAAAACTGGAAGAATCCCTAAATGCCAGAGACCTGCAGGGCCTCCCTGAAGAACAGCTCAGAAAGGTACATAAGGTCTTCCTCGACTCCACGGCAGGATCTACAGCCTGCCTCGGCATTGCAACAGAATCAAGTTCTGGATCTAAGAAAATCCCACGCGAAATCAAGAGATGAGGGCGGAAACTGGCTCATCAACTAATCAAAGAAGCAGGTAACCTCATGATCAACTCAGGCCAGATTCATAAGCTCTCGGAGGGATACCTCCACCCACACTCATCCACCCAATGATGAAGACAATCTCTTGGAACATAAGGGGTCTCAATGGCAGGACCAAGCAAAGGATCCTCAGGGACTGTATCAAGGAGGAAAAACCCAGATATTGTAATGCTACAAGAAACAAAATGCGCGGGATTAGAAGCGGAACACATATTCAAGCGCCTCTGGAAAGACTGCAACTACTTTTACTCGGACACAGCGGGGGCCTCAGGAGGCCTTGCCATTCTCTAGAACCCAAGCCACATTGCCCTTGGAGAGCCCTTCTCAACTGCAGGAACCCTAACGGCTCGCTACGAAGTAATAGGATCAAATCATGAGGGGACCATCACCAATGTCTATGGTCCACAAAGTCAACAGGAGAAAAACAAGTTCATGGACAAGCTAATCTACATCAAGGCTTTGGTCACCACACCCAACTGGATCCTTGGAGGCGACTTCAACATGATAATGTCACTGGAGGAGAAAGATGGAGGTAGCAAGCGGCTTGACCCGGAAAGCAGTAAGTTCAAAACCCTTCCTGCACATTTAAAATTAGTAGATATTGAAAATAGCAATGGCACCTTCACTTGGTCCAAGCGCAGATCAGGTAGCCATCATGTGGCATGTAGACTTGATCGCTTCCTTGTGGTAGAAGAGCTGATTGAAAGTGGCCTCTGTATGGAAGGCCTAATTCTCCCCAAGGTGGGCTCAGACCATTGGCCAATAGCTCTCCAGATCATAGCCGAAACCACCCCTGCGCTCAAACCCTTCCGGTTCAAGAAATTTTGGCTCACCCACCCCGATTTCTAGCACCTAGCGACAAATTGGTGGCAACAAGCTGAGGTGGATCATGGAACCAAGATGTACAAGTTCTAGCAATGGATCAAAAACTTTAAGCAAATGCTCAAACATTGGAACATAACTTCCTTTGGTAACATCTTTCAAAGCATCAAAGACATCGAGAGCAGATTAGCCGCGATCCAAGAAATCTTCATCAGTGGAAATCGAACTCCTGAGCTCATGATGGAAGAGGGTCAACTTCTCTCGCAACTAGAATAGAGAAGGAAGCAGGAAGAAATCCTGTGGAAGCAAAAATCAAGAGTGTAATGGCTCAAGGAAGGGGAAAAGAACATAGAATTTTTTCACCGGACGATGATCCACAGGTGGCACATCAACAGAATAACCCACCTGGAGGACGAGCATGGAAACCTGCTGCGAGAGCACAGCTGCATAGAGGAAGAGCTTACCCGACATTATCAGAACCTCATGATAGAAAATGGGCAGAATCGAGAGGAAGCCATTGCTCAAGTTACCAGCCACATCCCCTCTCTCATTACTCCTGCACAGAATGTTGCTCTCACAAAGCCAATCACTCAGGAGGAGGTGGATCAAGCTGCAAAAGATATGCCTCCCAGAAAAGCACCAGGCCCTGATGGCTTTACAATGGACTTTTTCCATCACTGCTGGGACATAATACGAAAGGATGTTTGGGAGGTGGTGGAGGAGTCACGCGCCTCGGGCCAAGTTCTTCAAGCTTTCAACGCCACTTTCCTCACTCTCATCCCAAAGGAGGAGCGGGTCACCAACCCCAAGCACTTTAGACCGATAGCCTTATGCAACGTCATCTACAAGATTATAACTAAGGTAATCGCTAATCGACTCAAGCCCATCCTGCCTTCTGTCATCTCCCAAGAACAAGATGGATACGTAGAGGGTAGGCAAATTATGGATAGTGTCATCCTAGCACATGAAGTCATCAACTCTCTCAAAACAGAGAAAATCCCAGGTATGCTAATCAAACTAGACCTTTCCAAAGCCTTCGACAAAGCCAGCTGGTGCTATCTCAAGGCCATCCTCCTAGCCTTCGGTTTTGATCATACCTGGGTTAGCTGGATCATGAATCTCACCTCTATAGCCTTCTTCTCAATCCTAGTCAATGGGGTGCCCTCTCGGCCTTTCTCAGCCTCCAGGGGTATTCAACAGGGTGACCCACTTTCACCCTTCCTCTTTGTCCTCATGGCAGAAGGCCCGAGACGCTATATCAAGTCAATGATCCAGGAAGGTAGCCTCAAATGCCTCCCCCTACACAACATCAGAACAGCCCCCTACCACAGCCAATTCGTAGATGACACTCTTCTCATGAATTCTCCCACTGCTCGAGAAGCTCAAAAGCTCAACTCAATCCTGTCTGATTTTACAAAAGCCTTTGGCATGACACTGAACCTCGATAAGTCCAAAATCTTCTTCTTCAACACCCCAACCACTGTTCAATTACACATTTCCAGAATTCTAGGCATCCCTAGGAGCTCCCTTCCATCCAAGTACCTGGGCATTCCCCTCACGGGAGCGCCTGCTAAGTCCATCTCTTGGGACAACCTACTTCTCTCAATCTCCAATCGCCTGGCCAACTGGACCTTTAGACCCCTCAACTTAGCAGCCCGACTGGTCCTATTGAAGTCGGTCCTCCAAATTCTTCCCACCTACCTCTTCACTACGCTAGCCACGCCCAAGAAAATCATCAAAGCTATCAGAAATTTACAGAGAAATTTCCTTTGGCAAGGCCTGCAACCGAACAAGAAATGGGCAATGGTTAGCTGGGACAAGGTATGCGCTCCCAAAAATCTGGGAGGCCTTGGGATTTGTGATCCCGGCAGGCTGAATCAGATAATGGGAGCCAAGATCTGGTGGCGTTGGCTGAAAACACCAGATGCTCTATGGGCATGAATCTGGAAGCATAAGTATGCCCCAACAATGCAGACTGATCAATTCATACGACACAACATCATAATACAGGGCTCGAACATCTGGAATACAGCCTGGCAGAACAGGGACTTAGTGCAAAATCACGCCTTCTGGGAGATATGTAATGGCAAAAGCGCAGAGTTCTGGCTGGACTCCTGGCAACAACTCAAACCGTTGATCGATCTCATCGAGCTCACACCTCTACAGCAAGTCCTCAACCACACTCCTTCACTAAAGGTCAAAGAGCTCTGGAAACCCTGGGAAGCGAGTTAGACATGGAGGCAGTGGAAGACATCCCATCCAGAGCTAGGAGCTCCTCATGATGTTGATATCTCGGCCTGGCAAAACGAAGCAGCGCGCAGGAAAATCCCCATCAAGGAGGGCCCTGACATCCTTCGCCGGGGACACTTGGTCTGAGGGAAATTCTCGGTAAAAGAGGCCTACCACATTCAAGCCAACCATCACAACCAGGTAAAGGACATAATTTGGGATAAAGTCTGGGACAAAGCCCTCTGGCCGAAGGTCTCCACCTTCCTTTGGCTCATCATCCATAATCGCATTCTGACCTGGGATAACCTCCGGAAAAGGGGCTTTATTGGTCCTTCCATCTGTGTGCTTTGCCACTACCAAGAGGAAACCAAAGAGCACCTCTTCAATGGATGCAGCTACAGCCAGCAGATTTGGGATCAGGGGGCCCAAATCATGCGCAGGTCCAATCGGAACAGAAGTAGCATCAGGGACACCATATCTCAATGGGGCGAGATCGCCTTCAATAATCCCATCCTGAACCACATATGGCTTCTTCTCCCAGGCTTCATCCTCTGGCAGATATGGAAAGTGAGAAACAAGTGCATCTTCCACTCCATGGACTCCCCTCCGGAGATAACTTGGAACAGAGTGATCACGCACATCAAGGAAATAGTCCGAAGCAAGAACTGGCAGGGGCACGATCGAATCTGCCACAATGAAGAGCTAAGCATCCTCCAAAATTGGCAGCTCAATCTGACCGATCCGGTGACAGCACACAAGACTCACATTCCAAGCCCCAGCACCTAGACCCCCCCCTCCATTAGATACGTCAAAGTCAACTTTGATGGTGCCTCGAAGGGCAACCCAGGACCCGCAGGCTACGGGGCGGTGATCAGGGACCCCACAGGAAAAATACTCTCCATGGTAGCAGGACACCTGGGGGAAACAACAAATAATGTCGCGGAATTAAATGGTCTTATACAAGGCCTTCAACTAGCCATTTCCTTACCCAGTCATCAAATTATCCTGGAAGGGTACTCCCAAGTCATCATCCAGCTGATCACCAAGATTTTACACAGGGCCACTCTGCAAAAAATTTCACCTAGCTGGAGACTAGCTGATCTGCTTGAGGACTTCAACAACCTATGCAACTACAGCCTCAGCATCATACCTTCCCATGTCAAGAGGAAGGCAAATGGAGTGGCTGACTACCTGGCAAACAAAGGAGTTTAAAGGGAACTAGAGCGCACGATCTGGGATGCCCACGATCAAAGGGAAGCTTCCGACATACCGCAACACTGCCAACTCCTCGCTGACAAGGACTTTCGGCCCCCAAATGGGGTGTTATAGGGGTAGCTGGGACACATGGAGGTGTAGCCTGGGCACGTGGAGGAGCCAACAGGGCACACCATTAATAGAGGCCACCCTCCCGGATGCGAGCAGTTAAGTCGAGCCCCTGCCTCCGTAAACACTAAGTACTGATGGAGCTCCTCACGCGTGGATGGGGAACAGAAGGCCAGAGCACTCAATTCATGGCGTTAATGTATACTGCAGCCCCGGGCTTTGTTCATTATAGTTACCAGGGATGCAGACCTCCCACCCTGTTCTTGACTCTGCCCCAGCTAGTTCAGCATCGCCGAGCCAACAGTCTGACCCTCGCGCTCACCATGCCATGAATTCGGGGTTGGCCTCGTCGAGGCACTAGCTGGCATGCACTAGAATCCCGCAGAAAATGCCACCAGAGGTTTGTTCGGGCCTTTCAAGTGGCCAAGAAAAATCGCAGAGGAGGCGCCACCATTGCACCCTCATCGCCTCGAACTTTTGTGGAGGAGGACCTGTCTATTACGCTCCCTGTGGACTTCTCCGAAAGCAGGATGCTTGTCGTTCCTCCGACGCGCTTCAAGAATTCGCCAATTGCTTCCAACCTGGATAATTTTCCACAGCCATCCACCACTCATAGTGAAATTTACGCGGCCTGCGTAGTGGAGGAGGAGCCACCAGACCTCACCGTTAGGGAGCAAGAGAACAGACCGCCGCCGGACTGCAAGACAAGGGAACCGGAGCTGAAACGCGAAGGAGCGGAGCCAGGATGGAATTCACCACCCCCGCCGCCACTGCTGCATCAAGACCACCTCCAACTAATCTTCGACCTATGAATCTTGGTGGATGATCAGGCCTTCCGAATTGTGAGCATCAGCCAGCGACTGGACATGTTATATGCGGCATACTCCAAAGCCTCTCCACGACGTCAATGTCCTACCTGCACACAACCCTTTGCTCTTCCCAGCAATGGCGGCACTTCGACTGACTAGGTTCTGGTTTTCTTTTGATTTCTCATGTTTTTTCTTTTACTATGTATTATAGCTATGGCTCCCCCGACCTCTAGCTTAACTTGCTCTAGTTTAGACTTCCTTACGTGGTTGCACTCAGAGAACAAAACCCTTGGTTTCCCTCGGACAAGGTGGCGTAATCCTACATCTAATTTTTGCTATCACAGTGGACAGGCCAGCTGTCCTGGTTTCCTCTGTTGGTAGGACAGCTGGCCCATGCATGACAGCTGTATGTTTATTTTGACAGTTTAATACAAAGGTTCTGCTTTTATTTAAAAAAAAAAAAGGATAGCCAAATGGATCAACCACCTCCCATATCCACCTAGTATCTAATCCTATTTTCTTACATCAATACATTTTCAACTACAAAAAATATATCAAGCCTGTTTGAAACCCCAAATTCTCATATTCTATCATTTCTCCATGTAGGCATTAGTTTTATGGGTTCTACATCCACCAAAACTATTTCTTCTATCTTGTACCTAAACAAGTTTATCATCTTATCCTATCTTACATGTCCCCCCCCAATGCCTTTAAGATACTTAGAGTAACATTTAAATCCACCCCCCCCGACCCCTATGATCACCCTCTCATTCTTGATACAATGTAGAGAGAATAAGTCTTAAAAAATGTAACACCCCCAATTTTGATTCCCAAAATAGCAATGTATATGTGTACATGATGAACTGTTAAAATCCAAACAATGTAATATGTAAATGGTACATTGAAAATTAAAAAAATATACATCATAGGCTATAGACAAATAAGGACAAAAGGATGAGGGGATATGTTTCCACAAGACGAGAATGGAAAGGGGATTAGTGGGATAAAGAGGGAAAAATAAAATAATATTACTTTATTGTCATCCTATGTCCTTAAACCTTGAATTTATCAAACCTTTTGTTTATAAGTGTTTGACCTTGGAATTAGTGGGAAAGAGATATATACATACTTCTCATGAAGAAACACGGGTTAACATTAGCATGTAAAATATAATCCATGAATTTTGATTATGCAAGGGGAATTTTTCAATCATTATTCTTGTGGAAGCCTTGTCTCAGAGCTAAAGTTGTTGTGTGAATGTTGTAATAAAATTATGGAGATGGTTTCCATGAACTGTGTGGAATTATGACTGCATAAGGGAATTTGTATTCATGTAATAATCTCAATGATAGTTGAGAATCCTTGGAATCCCCAACAATGATATTTCTTGGTTGGTTTGTGTTGGATCCATGGAGGGAAGTGGGATAGACTAAAGGAATCAAGGAAAATATGAGGATACCATTCCATGGGTTGTGTATGTTGATGGGGAAATAATGTTGGTCGAATGAGATTGTTGCAAGTGTTTATATATTGTGAAATTCTAGAAAATTCAGCTATGTAAAGAGTGCTAGAACCAACCATCAAAGGTTTCACCCTTGTGGATTAATAGCCTCAACTCAAGGGTGGACTCATTGCAAAGGTATTATGTGCAACATAGAGCCTATGGTTGTGTTGAATGTCCTTTGTCTGCAACCGTTCGATGATTAAATCTTAGAAAGATACGTGTTATGATTTATTTATGGTTATGTTGAATTAATGTTGTTATGATTTGGACGTTGTTTTGTTTGTATGTGTAATAATGCATCTATAAATATGCATGATTTAGTGGTGTTTCCATAAGACTACATTTCCATATGTACATGTATTAATAAATTAATGGCAGGACATTGAAGAAAACTACTATTAGAGTTATAGAATGTAGATTTCATCCTAATTAGATGATTAGGTATGTGGTAGAATGGCATAATAGAATAATTTTAAGTTAGTGGGAGGAATCTATAGCACCCCACCACTGCATTAGTGTTACAGGGGTGGTTGGGTATGTTATAGGGTGGTATTAGAGCAAGAAATTGATGGAAATTTGTAGTTTCAAGGTGTACTCCATATCCATAATAGTTCTAGAGATTATTGGGTACATTATAGAGTGGTATCATAGCTATTGGTTACAAAAGTGTGGCTATATGGTCTAGGAACCAACTTGCATATGTGTAATAGTACAATTTGGAGATTAAGTGTTTGACATAACTCCTCAAGGTGAATAATTTGGAAAGTGTTCTAAATACAACAAGTGTTGGAAGGAGGATTCAAGATCCTTAATTGGATTCCTATTAGAGTATATAGAGGCACAGTTGTATAATTTGTGTTTACAAAGTTTATTTATATGGAGGAAATTGAGAAAAATTGTGAAAATTTTGGATTTAAAAAAATTGCCTACAATGGCATGGAATCAATAGGAAATGAGGTAAAATTATATCATAGGAGTGGATGAATATATAGATTGGATAATATGTCAAATACAAGTACAAAATTCATGGAAACTATGAGATTTTGGAATATATATATATATATATATATATATATATATATATATATATATATATAAATGACGTGGACCTTCCCCATCACATCATTCAATAAGAAAGTGTTAGGTGGAGTGCCCAAGAACATAAGTGGGAACCCAAAAAAATTAATCAAAGATATCATTCCAAGGGGAGGATAAGGATATAGAGGTATATGTGGCCCACAATAATTCAAATATAATAATAAATGTTATAAAGTCAGGTGGGAAAAAGGTAAAGGGGGTCATAGAGATATAACATGGAAGGTAAAGAAGCAATGGACATAACATGGTAGATGAAGGAACTGACATGTAGGAATCCTCATCACATCAACAACCACATTTCATGCGACGTCAGTAAGGATTCCATGTCAACAAAATAAAATTGTATTTAAAAAAATAGTTTGGAGACAAAATCTTATTTTGGCCATAATGGGAGAAGAGAAGCTCAAAATTAGGTGAATTTTTAGGTGTAATTATGTGATTAAAAGGAATACAAAAGTGCATGTGATGATTGTTTGATGATTCATCTCCATAATTCCATAAAGTACCAATTAGTTGTTTTCAAAGAATGGGGTGGTACTCATCCCTAGAAACCTTGTTAATGGTGAAATTGGGATAGTAAGGAATATAAGTATACATGAGTAAAATCAATGGCGAATTTGGGAAAATTACAACCAAAATCCACTATTCTAGGAGACTTTTTGGTGATTTTTGAATCTTGAGTGAAGGAAAAGGATCCCAAGATCACCAATATGGAAAAGAATTCCTAGTCAACATTTGATGTCCTCAACAATCCATACAACTTTATCTTCTTGAAGTTTTTTCATTTTTTTTTTGTTTCAAAGATAACATTTTTTACCAAAAATTCTAAGTCTTGAGAAAGTTCAAAAAGGGAAAAGTTTACAATTCGAGATTAATGAAAAAAATAATTGGAGCATTAGATCATTAATATGAGAGTTCTTGAGTACTCATGATCATAAATATTATATGTTCCCATTGCAAAAGTTTTCTTGGTTCTCACTTGATCTTCTTCTATAGATTGCATAATTTGGTCTCTGAGCTTGATTATATCAATGAGAAAAGTGCAGAAAATGGGCAAATTGGTGATTTTTTAGAGCTATAACTTTTATCTCTAAGCTCATATTGAAGCATGATTATAGTAATTGAATATAATTCAAAGTATAATATGTGTGACGGCTCATATTTTCGGTAGCTTTCAATTTCTTTAGAAGTTGGGAAGAAAAAGTACCTACATCCTTAATTAATAAAAAATGACAATGTGGATATTTTCTATAACTTGAAAGAAAATTATATAGATCTAGAAATGAGGTATACCTAACAATTTTACTTGTATGCACACGTCTTGTAGAATCAGTGTTACAACAATAACAAGCAAAGTTTATAATTGAAGAGAATGATAGAGGATGAGACATAGAACATGGACAAGTACTTTACAGCCACGATGAAGAAGTTATAGGACTAAATATCAGTGTGGGAAATAAAGGAACATAGTCTAACGTAAAAAGAGAGAGAATGGAGCCATTAGAGCTGGTAGAAACCATGGGGAGTTTGAATATGGAGGTAAAAAATTATAGAGTTGATAATGAGAGGTTGTTAAAATTCTAAGAGGCATAAAATAAACTAAACATTCAATTGTTATAGAGTTTAAATAATATACAGAGGAAAATAAAGAATGGATCAGGTTCAAGGCATGAGGAAGAAGACATATCTTGTGCAATGAGAGATATTCACGAGATATCGAGGTACTCAAGAAGTGATACCAAGATTCAAAGATGTAATTTTTCTCACTAAATCATTAAACCAATAATTCTTATGCATATGAATAATCAAAGAGTAGTCTAGAATTCCTTAGTGAGAAATAAAAAAAGAAGACATGAACATGATAGTTTGCAAGGAGAGATTAGGAATATTAAGCCACCAACTATTGGCTATGTGTTACATTCTTTGTAAAATTGATCATGTTGGTCCTAAGGTATGCACCTTACTACTGAAAGGAAGAGCTAGGCCACCTCAGTTGGTTGAATGATTTATTTTTATAGGGTTGAATGATTTGTTTGATGGACAAATGATAGATGGGTTTTTTAGGATAGGGATCTAGTTAAGTTATTCAACAATCATCAACTACAAGTTTTTCCTTAGTTTGTGGCATGCATTATGATAAACATATAAAGATGTAGAGATAAAAACAAAGGAAATACTAACAAACATACATTTTATCACTTGTTGTATGAAATTTCATATTTAAAATGATATTTCAGATCCAAAAGATGTGCCTAAACAAAATCCTCCAAACAAGTTGTATGACAATAAACCATTCACTGAACAATAGCTGAAATCAGGTTGTATGATGATAAATAGTTCATTGAGACAATAGTTGTAAGGAAAAGAAACAATGGTTTGCATACATTTTGATTTTCATTCAGAGAAGACAATAAGACAAATAATATTTGAAAAGAAACCAATCTATCAACAAACATTATATTCATCGGGTGGAAAACTTAGCAATTTGATACTTCAAGGCACAATCAAATCCTAATGCTTGATCTACCCAAAAAATAACCCTTTTACATTCAAAGATCTATTTATTTATCCTCATCAAGAGAGGATTTGATTACCTATGTAGGATCTAAGTTATGAAGTTCAACTTTACATTACAACTAGAAACTGTAGATACAAACTTCACTGTTAATCCCTAATTACAACTTGTAAGTATTTCTTTAAACTAAGTGGAGTTGGATTGATCTGTCAGTTCATAACTCCCCATCAATTTGACCTTAACAAAAAAAATTGTTCTTATCAAGAAATAACAACTTATTACAAGTGGCAATAGTACCTATAACTAAATTGAAACAAAATTCTATTAGTGCAAATGGAACTTATTGTTGATAACTAGAGTGAAAAAGATGCAAAACAAAAGTCTTCATAAGTTGTAGTTGGCAGTTGACTTTGCATGGATGCCCACGTACACCAAAAATGAGAGACCAACCTTGAATACATGTGGATCAAGATGGCACAGGTATTGAATTTATTTACCCTTTGACATCAATAGATATTTCAATTATCTCCTTCAAGAACATGCAAGTTTTCTGGTGTTTCTTTTGTAGCTTCTGATATTTTTTTTATAGCTTGGTGTGTTGTAGCTCACAAGCTTGGTTTTCTTGTTGTATATTTTGGATTTTCTACCTCATGTTATCAATTTGTGGCTTCAGAGCTTGCACCTAGTGGTCATTGTCATCCATGTCCTTGTTAGATTCAATTTTTGGCTTGATTTCTGTCTTTACTTTTTTTCCATTACTGAGCCCCTTCTCTTCCTTTGCAACAATTTTATTGAGGTCAATGGAAATCTTGGATTTCCTTGGTCTCATTTCATATCTGGGTGGTTTCTTAGGATTTTAATCAATGGTGATTCTCTCATTTTCTTGCACCATTAACATTTTTCCTTTAATCTCTGGTTTGACATCTTGTGGAACCTTCTCAGGGGATAGCTCTGCATATGGGCTTTTGTCATCAGAATCCTGCTCAGGTTCTCAGCCAATGTCCACCAATTTTTTTTTTGATTCTAGATCAGCCATGTACTCCTTTTCATAGCAATAGGTTTGACACCTGAAGTCTCCCCTTCACTGGATTTTTTTCCTATTTTTATCCGCTGTCATCCCCTTCAGTGTATGTATGGCCATCTCCTCCATGTTAGAAAATTCAGAGAGGTTTTCTTTGGTATCCCGATCTTCAATCACTATGGGATTTTTTCCGTTAAGGATGGTTTAAACAATTCCTTTGAGTTCAACCTTAATTGGTTTGTGACCCTGGTATTTCTATTAGGTTTTCTTGGCATTTCAGGGGCCTAGCTCCCTTTTCTATTTTTGATATGTTTGGCCACAGGGGAATCTTTAATCAGGGTGTCTACTGACAAAAATTATACTAAAACTATCTCGGGACTAGGTTGTTTAGTCCTCCTCTGTCTGTTTGTTTTTTACTCGAGAGTTTTATCTTTCTACATGGTAGTGGGCATGGGTTTGTCCCTAGAATGTTCAGGGGACAATTGGACTGTTGGGATGGCTTGCTCTTCTTTCTGTCTAATATAGTTTTTGACATATACCTTGACACTTTCCCTTTCCCTATGTTTTAATGTAGAGGACCTTAATTGTCGAGGAACCTCCTCCCTTGGTGGAGTAATTGATCTTGGTTTCCCTGATAGGGTCTTTCCCTTTTTAGGTGAGGTCTTCTTCTTGGCTTGTTGGGTGGATTTATGTGCAGTTCTAGGCTCAGGAGAAACCCTAAATTCCTAGATAACTTCATCCTTCTCTTTTTCTAGCTGTTGATTAACTTCTTGTTCTTCTTGTAACCCTAAAGACACCAGAAAATACATCTAGGTCATTTCCAATTTGTTTAAAGCAAAGAGAACCAATATTTTAATGAACCCTTGGTGGTAGAGGCTTCCATGAGCCGATTCTAGGTAATTATATATTCTCTTAGACATTTTAGTTAGTCTTTTAAGAAAATAGAAGGGGAGGTTTAGTTCCTTATCACCATTTAAATACATGAGGAATCTAATGTGATAATAGTGAACGCTTGAGAATCTACCCTCTCCCGTGATATATCTTTGAACTATAGAGAGAATGAACCTCCACTCTTATTTAATACACATGATTGAGATGCCCTAGCTCTAATCAGGGTTTTCATGTTATGCGACCAGAAACTTGTTGCATATTTTAGCTGACAAATTACCTTTTTTAAACCATATCTCACCACTAATAGGGAGAGCGCATGCTCCAATGATGAAATGCTTTGTAATGTGAAGGGTGGTGTCCCTGATTTGAGTCTAGAATCCATCAAATTTTTTCACAAAGATGAGGTAAAATCATGTGTGATGTCCATTGAAGGCACATATGAAGTCAAACCATTATGCTTTGATAAATATACCCCTAATTTTTGGTATAGCTTCGAACAGTTCGAGCTATATTGGCTCTATTTTTTTCAATTTCTAGTTCTCTTGGGGTGACACCATCGTGACTTAACTTCTTTAGTGGAGAGTTGTGGTCAATAATATACATTGTTTTGGGATTATTTACCACCTGTAATGATAAGCACACACAACCCTGAAATAATAATGCTCGAGGCATAAACATGCATGATCTTAGCACAAAATTTGTAGTGATAGTTTAACAAGGTGGAAATGTGCACAATGTCGAGTTCACAGGGAGATGTAAATGCATGTTGTGCACCAACACACTATTATTTAAAATTTTAAATATTTTTAAAACTATAAAACTTATAAAATAGCGCATGTTTTGTTGTTTGCAAGAATGGGGGCATTCTTGCAATCAATATCTTTTTGCATCAATATTCCTAAGTTATCTTTTTTTGCAACCCAACAATGATATAACCATGGTGATATGAATTATTTAATTCAAATCATGACTTGATTTAACCTTACAAAGAGCAAGGAACTAATAAAAAGCGCATAAAGGATGACAAAATTAAATGGAAATGACTCAACACATCATGAAGAAAGACTAAGTAGAAGCTAGGTTAACAGATGTATGGGCTAATTGGAGAAATAGAAGGAAGAGGTGAAGACCTATGATATAGCAGATCCTATGTATTGTACATTGATATGGGACAAAAAGGAACTTCGGGGGTGCTTAGTACCCCCCAATCAGGAGGGTTATGGGGGTTTGGGGGAAAGAGCCACCGAGAAAACAAATTTGGTCAGTTTTTGGAGGGGTTTTTTGTGTCTGTTTTTTGGAGGTTTTTAGAAACATGAATTTTTCCGATGGTTTTCTAATTTCCATTAAGGAATTAGGGTTGTTGACTAATGTGATTCAATGGATTATCATTTTATATGCTACGGGATCCTATATGTATATTATATTGTAAACAATGAAGAAAGTGATGAATAGAAAATTAGAGGTGCGACACTAAACATGTTGTTGGTTTTCATAGTTTTGGTTTCCAGAGTAAAAATCTTTGTGTAATGTGTGTGTGCCATTGTATATTTCTTATTTTATTAAGAATCTATTTGCAGTAATTAATTGTACAAGGTTAAAATCTACATATGGTATAAGAGAAATTATTGGCTTCAGGGGGATGCCTTTGTGGTCAAGGGTTTGGCTTAGGTTTGTGATAATCCTTGTTAGAGTGGGAGATCTACAATATTGATTCTTCATGGGAAAAGAAATGGTGAGCAGTTTGAAAATAGATATTGAGAAATTTAATGGGTAAATTTTTGAGTTGTGGAAGCTTAATATGGCAGATCTATTGATAGACAAAGATAAGTGGATCATGGTGGATCCAGGTACTGCACCTACATGAATGTCATTATAAGGCTAGAAAAATTTGGATCGAAAGGCAAAGAGCACAATCTGGTTGTGTCTCTCAAATTTAGTATTACTGAATGTGTCAAGGGAAGATATAACCAAGGAATTATGGGATAAGTTGGGGAATTTTTATTAGTCTAAGTCCTTGGTAAATAAACTATTCCTGAGGAAGAAGCTATATATATTAAGGATGAAATATAGAGACTCAGTGGCAGAGAATATTAATGCCTTCAATACCATGGTAATTCAATTAGTGTACGTTGACATTAAAATTTCAGATGAAGATAAGTGTATTATTGTATTGTGTTCTTTACCAAACTCGTGGGATAGTCTAGTTGTGGACATATGTATTAATACAACTACTTTAAGTTTTGATGATGTTGTATCATCCTTGTTGTCATAGGAGATGAGACAAAATAACATGAAAGGATAAAGCAAAAATGCATTATTTAAAAGAGGACGCTCCCAGGAAAGAAATAGATCTAAGTCCTTAAGTGGGAGAACCAAATATAAGGGTAGATATAAATATCCCAAAATGTTTGTCAAGGTATGCTGGATATGTGGAAAAGAAGGGAACTACAATAGTAAATGTAGATTCAAGAGTGTTGAGAGAGGAAATTGATCTAGATATGCTCCTTCTACAGAAGAAAAAACCTTCAAGGAAGAAGGAGGGGATGTGTACTTGGATTTTTCAAGTACACATGCAAATCATGAGGTATGGATGGTTGAATCAGGTGCATCCTTTCATATGAATTCACACAGGGAGTGGTTTTGCAGGTTTGAAAGGTATGATGGAGGTGATGCTTTCCTAGGTGATGAATCGACAAACAAAATCATAGGATGAGGAAAACTCAAGTTGAAGCTCATGGATGGAAGATTTAGAAAACTCCATGGTATTTTTCACATCCCAAGTTTGGCCATAAATTTTATTTTTGTAAGAAAAATGTATAATGCAAGGGTAAAAACAATGTTTGAGAAAGCAACCTGTAGGATGGTTCGAGGAACAAGAGTGTTGTTGAAGGGAGTTCAAAATGGAACTTTGTATAATATGTAAGGAAGCACTATTAGTGATGGGTGTAATAGTTCCATTGTTCATGAGATTGGATTTGAAGAAGAAAAAACCCCTACAGTCTCTGGATAAAATACTATGTTGTGGAATCAAACATTGGGGCATATCAGAGTGAAGGATTTTCAATTACTATAAAGTAAAGGAATGGTTGAAGGTATGTCTAACTGCTCTCTATATTTTGATTTTTTTGAACATTACGTATATGGTAAGTAAAATCAAGTAAGGTTCCCCTATGGTGCATCGAGGGTAGAAGTAATTTTATAGTTGGTGCATCGAGGGCAGAGGGAATTTTATAGTTGGTGCGCAGTGATGTGTTTTGATTTTTTTCGGTTCCATAATTGGGAAAATATTTGTACTATCTCTCATTTATATACTGGGAAGGATTAAATCATAATCATCATATTTGGAGTAGTAGCATTACAGACAATTGGATCAATCCAGAATCATAGACCGAGAGAGATTAAATAAGAGTCATCAGATTTCATGGAGGAAATTGAAGTGATCTCTCAACCATTAGATCAGTTCGGGATCTATCCTAATTGTCATATAGAATCAAGTGGAAGGACATGATAAGCAGACCCCATACACAAAGTATTGAAACCCCCAAAGTTATGAAGTGAATGAGGGCCATCAGATCTGGGATATTCATGGTGATTATTAAATGATGATAGGAGGGTCCAATGGTGGTTAACTTTGACACTGACCACTTCAGTGTAAAGGAGTATGAAACATGTAAGTTTACCCGAAGGCCAAAGCCCTGAAGTCATGAACTCCCATCGACTGTCGGATCAGAGGAAGAGAAGGGAAACATCGTCAACCGTTGATATAGAATAAATTTTGAACCATTAGATCACACTAAAGGAAATAAGGTGGTCAACTATGTTGTTGACCACTTTCACAAAAATTATTCTAAAATAGGTAAGTTGACCCAAAGGCCGAAGCCCCGAAGTCACGAAATCTCGTCGACCGTCGGATCAGAGAAATAATAATAAATTGCGTCAATCGTTGATCTAGAGTAAAAATATTCAGACTGTGCTAAGGAAGAAGGTGTTCAACTCCAACCTTGACCTACTATAGTGATAAATAAATCAAATAACCCAAGAACTCCTGAACTCTGAAGTTCCAGAATAAGCAAAGGCCATAGTATCAAGACAATTGAAAATATATGACGGTATATCTATTCAGAAATTCAGAAATAATTGAAGGATGGTATAAAAGTGCCAAAAATTCTGAAGCCATGAAGTAAGACATGTAGCAAAAGAAAAATATGATACATGGCCCAATCGGTTAGTTAGAAGTGTCGAGGTATAGTTGGAACATTATCTATACAAAAGTCACAAATCAAGGTGGCATGTGGTAGCCACTCAGCTAGTTCCACATTAACAGTGACTTCAACAATCTACGTCACTCTAGGAGTACATCCTTCAGGGATATCCAACTTCTCTTACCAGAAAAACTACCCAAAGCATCGAAGGTCGAAGTCACGAATAGCCAAATACCCGAAGAGCGGGAGCTCCTTTGTGCCTAAGTCTACAGTCCTAGCTCCTGGACATGTGAAGGTTATCAAGAAGGGAAATTTGATACACCCTTCGACAAAATTTACTCCAGAATATTTAGAATACTACAAAGGCCTGAGTTTTGAAACGGCAAAGTCTCGAAGTGAATGAGAATTGTCCACTTAACTGAAAATTAATTCTTAATCGTCGATTTGTTTGAAGCCTTTAGATAAGCCAAGATCGTCCATCCAACGAGAGACTAAATATTGACCATATGATCTATTAGTGAATACATTATATGCACTGCGATGAAATGTACTCCATGAGGATTGAATGACTGCAAAGGTCGGAAGTCCAAAGGTTGAAGTACGAGAGAACCTAGTTCGAGCACCAATCATGTGATAAGGTAAAGGGGATAAAAGTAAATAAGACCTCAGATGTTTGACTACAGTCCCATGTAGAAGAATAGAGGTGGAAGAATAAATAACTAATAGAATAATGTGTGAAATAGAAAAGCCCGTGGTTTTCATCCCACGGTCACAAAGGGAAGTGGATTGAAGGAAGTGCCTATCTGCAGAATTTGAATTTGGAAATCGACAATCCAGATTAAATCACATACGTGGATAAGGGCATGGATATAGCCACTAGTTTCATGCATAGGAGAAAAAGTTTAGCGCCTTTAGATTTGGTGCTTGAGCATTGGTACACCCATATAGGTTGTTAGAGCTCTGTGTCAGGGACAAATTTAAGCCTGAATGCACTGCAAAGGTCCTTGGACACCTCATTATGGATTTGATGTGCAATGAGTCAAATTATAGGCTGAGATAACTGTGGGTTTACCTGGAAACCAATGCCAATTAAGAATATGATTCTTAATTAAAAGAGATTGAAAGAAGAACCAAGTTCACCCAATAAACTTAAAGGATGATAATAAAAGAATAAATTTGTTATTAAAATAGCATAGTTGTTTATAAATGAAAGGGTTTGATGGTTCATTATTAAAATACACAATGGTTCAAATGTCATACTTTTGGATACTATATAAACAGAAAGGTATGGTGAAGAAGAGGTGTCTCTGAAATCTGGATTAGAAGATCAAAAGAATAAGTAGAGTCTAAGTAGGAGAATTGATGATACGTATGTAGTGAGGGTGGAAGGGAGGAGAAATGAAGGATTCATATCCTTTACTAAGTAAAGTGTGAAAGTAAGGGAGTTGGTGCTTCCTAGGGTTGGTGCCCTAAAGACAAGGGAGTTGGTGCTTCCTAGGGTTGGTTCCCTAAAACAAGGGAGTTGGTGCTTCCTAGAGTTGGTGCCCTGAAGAAGGGGATTTATGTCTTTAAGAGTCGGTGCTCAAAAGAGGATTGGTGTCCTTCACAAACACAATATTATTTTTTATAAACTTTTTAATGCTTGTTGAAGAATAATTATATAATTGATTGTTTAAATACCATGTCCATTTTTTATCAATAGTATTGATAATTAGAATAAAAAGTTAATTACTAATTGTTTAAAAAGGTAATATTCATTCACTCCACCCCTCTTAGTATTTCCAACAATTGGTATCAGAGTGAGTGCCTTCAACACCGTTTAATAACTAGAAGGTAGATCCTGAAAGAAATGGACTAGGAAGAGGGAATGTCTTCCAACAAAGCACCATTTTTTAATAGAGGTGGTTATCCTCTCTAGAAAATAAGAATGAAAAGCTACCTATTGGCTCTTGGTTTTGATGTTTAGAAATCTGTTGTATATAGTTACACTGCACCAACTATTCCACCCGCAAATAGTGTAGGAAAGAAGACTTGCAATGACAACTCAAGAGCAGTTAATTCCATTCTAAGAGGATTGACAAATTCTATATGTGTGAAGGTAATGCATTGTAAGTCAGCTAAGGGAATATGGGACAAATTGGAGGTTTTATATGAAGGAAATACCAAAGTCAAGGAAGCCAAACTACAAACTCATATAGCTCAGTTTGAAAATTTGAAAATGAAAGAAGAAGAGAACATTGTTGAATGCTTTCATAGGGTAGATGAGGTAGTTAACTCAATCGGGGCAGCATGAGAAGAACTTACCGATAAACCTATTGTAAAAAATATCTTAAGTTCATTACCTATGAGATATGATGCCAAGATTTCCATAATTGAAGATAGACTAGAACTTGATCAACTCACAATAGATCAACTTCATGGAATTTTTACAGCATATGAGATGAGAATAGGGAACGAAAAAACATCAAAAGGAGAAACAACCTTTAAGGAATTTAAATCAAAGAAGAGATATGAACATATGTCTAATGAGGATCAGTCAGACATATCAAATGTAGAAGAGGCCAACTTTATAAAGAAACTCAAGAAAGGATTTGGAAAATATAAAGGAAAGTTGCCCTTCAAATATTTCAACTGTGGCAGAATCATACACTTTTCTAACAAATGTCCCTATCCCAAGCGTGAGGATAATGAAGATGAAGAATCCCATAACCAGAAAAACCAATACAAGAAGAAATTTTATAAGAATAAGAAAAACTTCTACTCCAAAGAAGACATCAGCTCTTCAAACATAAGTGAACATGAAGATTCAGAGCTTCTATTTTTGGGAATAAACACTCAAAATCATAATATAGATAATGAATAAAACTCTAAAACTGAAGGTGAAGTAGATCTATAAGATGAACTGATTAGTGATGTGGAGGAACTAAGAAAGTATAAAAATAATAACAAGCTACTTAGGAAATGTTGAGGAAAATAAAGGAAATAATCTTACTCAAGCATTTTTCAGATATTGCTTGTCTAAGGCAATATAGACGGGAATATTACCCTATGTTTATAGCCTCAAAATTTGTTTCCTAATCCAAAAGTATTAGTTACAAGGGCTTAGGTTGATTTTTTTTTATAAATAAAAGATTGTTGTAAAATTCAATATTTTTATACAATTTTCTGAATATAACAGATGCAAAAGTAAATGTCGAGACAAAAGCAAAAATACCAAGTCAAAATTTAACATAGATGAGACAAAATAGCAATTGCTTATTTCATTGAAAGAAATCAAAATAATTTTTCTCTTTACAAAAATCCCTAAGGGAGTTTGGACCAAAATCAAACTTAGATATCCCCGATGAAAACCATACAAAAGGACTTATGAAAGAAAGTAAAAAAATGAACTTTAAAAGCTAGATAAACTTGTCACAGATTGCTTCCCACTCGACTCTGCACAATATCCTTTATCAGTTATGAAATTTAATTCATAAACAAACAAGTCTACATAGACGATCAAAGATAGATCAACATCTCTGAAAACAAGTGTCTGAATGATGTAATTCAACCTTGAATCTTGCTATCTACAATAATACCCTACTATCATAAAAGAGAATTAGGCTTTTAGTAAATTAAAGAATGAATGACAACTAAACTATCTCAATAAAACTCAAGAGCAGACCTTAGTATGCTTTCTCCTTCTATTCTCCCCTTATTCTTCCTTTTTTTTTTGCCTTTAATAAATCAAATTTAGTTGAAGTAGTTCAACTACTTCTTTTAGTTAAGTTAACTAAAACTCAACTAACTTTTAGTTTAGGGGAAAAATTGATATAATAATAATAAGGGTCTTTAATAAATAATAACTAGTAGGTGGGACCCCTTCTGACTCCCTTTAGTTTCTTAAAAAAAATAAACACAACTAGTCAATCAATCAAACACATCCCTCCTTGTGTCTCCCATCATCATTCTCATAATTTGGAAATTAATATCAATGATATTTTAAACCATATCCAAAATATCCAAAAATAGTATGTTTTCCAAAAACTTCAGCAGTCAACTGTTTTCAACAATCAATAAATAAATATACTCAAAAATCATATTTGCCACTTTGGGAGGAAATTTTCCCTTTGTTGTTTCTGTCTCCCTTTGATTTCTCTGAATTAGACTTAGGATGTGTGGAGCCTTTAATATTGATCTCACTGATAACATGAGAGCAGTCATCTCTCAAGTGCATGTAGGATGGAACAGATTTGGCAGAATCACTTGAGGGAGAGGATGGGGAAACATCAACTTTTCCTTTATCATTTGCATGGTGGGCTTCAATTTTGAGTCTCTTTCTTGTGTGGGAAGACTGTAAAGGTGAGAGTGCAGGAGAAATTTGGACAATTGGGTTACCCATTGGAGGAGGAGCAGGTAGAGACAAATTGGTACAACCACGATATTGGGAGACTGTTGGGTCAAAAATCTCTTTTCATCCGTCATTTTCAAGGACTTCAGGTTGTAATGAAACATAAGGGGGAACCGGGATACCATGGCCATATTGAGGTTGGAAGGAAGGCCTTTTTGTCCTAGATTGGACTACCCCTTTTCCAATCCATTTGAAAAATTTAGCTTGGAAGATCTGGTTTAATTCTTGTGGATCTCCATCAAAATGTATCGAAAATCTTGGCCTTCTAGGGCCTCTATTCCAATTCCCTCTTCCCCTGTTATTTCGACCATGGATTCCTCTGATGAAGAAGCTCATTCCTATATGCAACGTTTATTAGAAACTATCTTCTTAAACAAACCATACATGGCATCTCTTTAAATATGAAACAAAGTTTGGCTCAACAACACATTACACCCATGCAATCCAATCCATAAAAATCGTTTAATACTTGTCAATAAGAAGGGGGTGAATAAGGGTTCTGGGATATCTAAGGGGGTTATATTGAGAGAAAAGTGATACAATGAAAGGGAGTAGATCATGATTACTACTCAACAAATCGTTAAACAGACAACTATGTTGTAATAACAAAACATATCAACCGTAACCCATCTCTGTGTAATCCTTTAATTGCTATAGTATAAAGTTTCCATTTAATTATAATTTAATTTTAAGAATAGGGCATGCAAAGTGAATCTAGGAATGTTAGGGGATTCATAATGTGCAAAAAAGTGATAGAATGACAAGGAAGTTAATGGATACTGTTCATAAAACAAATTAAGTAATCAACAATCATAACTCTGTACTAAAATCAATCGAAAAAACACCAACACCACACCAACATTTACTGTGTATCAAATTGTTTGTTGTTCCAACATTTAAATTTCCCATAATTTATCAATTCATAATAGTCTGCTCAATCATAACTCATAACCAAAACAACTTTCCATTCAACAGTTCTGTTTAAGAAAGCGTTGGTCTTTTATTTCTTTTCTTTCCTTTTAAGAATTTAAAGAAAACGCAAAGCAATATGCTCGACCTCTATCCCATAATGCATCATTATAATAATAAATATTCATTGTCTACCAATCAGGCCCAATCAAAATATAGACAAGTCTCCCTTTTTTTGTAAGAAAAAACTTACAAAATATGCCCGATTACACACAGTCTTCATCATATCAATCAATAAGGTGTTTCAACGAAACAATAGTCAACATAAAACCTGAGCCTTATCACTTTTGATATAACCATCGATAATCTGTATGATGATCCAATAATATATATGAGGTGAACATAGCCAATTACACACAGGCACCATTTTCAGAATTAGCCATAACCCTGATCGAGCCTAGAAAAATACACAGGTGTTTCCAATTTCAATCAAGACCATGCTAGTAAAAACACCATAATGAAAGGAGACAATTCTCAACTGTATGCAAGCACCTATAACTATTCAACCAATTTTATCATAGAAAGATGAGACAAATATTTGACGAAAAACCTCCATAGCCATTCCACTGATAAACTCATATTTGACAACCAAAAAGGTGCCCGAAAGGAGCAAAGACAGTTGGAAATCCAATCGGGTATGTCATAATTAAATGCAGGGAGACAACAATAGCATGTTCCTCTTTTAACCATAACATAGAGAGCTTGAGGTCTTTTGAGACTTATCAATCATAGGTAGAATACACTCGAAAAAGATACAACAATGAGCCACACAATCCCCTTATTACTCCAAGCCGTGGACAAGACCAATAATTAACACCCGAAGATAACAAAGGCAGGTAGACAATAACCCAATGCACATAGTGCATTTAACACTTGCAGAGGAGAGCCGAAGTTAACTGAATATTGACAGTTATTCAAAGAAAACACAAAGATATAACCTATCTGTCCATTTTCTTAAGAGTCGAACAAACTGACAACAATACCAGTGAGGATGCATACATCATAACGCCGAGATATAACTAGTATCACCCCAAAACCATACAATACATATTAATGTTATGGCCACCCCAAGACTGGATCTTGGGATACTTCAGTGAAAAGACACTAAGAATGAGCCAACGACCGTGACTCTGGGTTTGAATAAATAACACAACAACTACAGGTCATTCGAATGCGACTGAATAAGGGTTACGATCATGACTGTGAGGGAACGGAGATAACCGATGGTAATACACAGAACAAAACCCTCCACCATTGATATAGAGAGATATGTACGACATTTACTTATTATCCACAGATACCCAACAAGATATTAAACAACCAAGCAACCATTCAATGCACAACTTGAACAAAACCCAATTCTTTTTCTTGCAATCTGAAACATGTTATAGTCATCACATAGAGATAGAACACACATTTACAAAATCAAAATTCTGAGGAACACACAAATCCAAGCATTACTGATCCATTATTTGTTCATACATAAAGAATATTTCATGGATGGAGAGAAAAAGAACATATATATATCTTGTATATATGTGGCTAGGTAATTGATCACAATGATCAATGACATGGCTAAATAATAGCAAATGTAAATACATGCCCATCATAACTGTTGGATTACTGAGAGGGGGGGTGAATCAGTAATAACGTAATTATAATCCTTTTTCTTAAAATGTTATATCAATGTAGAATTATTATCCAATAATGAGCAGTAATAAATAAACAATCACACACATGCACAGTACACCAGTGTTTTACGTGGAAACCCAAATCAGGAGAAAACCACGAAATGTTTTTTCTTATATGTCTTGAAGAATTACATTCATTGGAAGCACCAACTTTCTTTGTTTTCCAGCTGCAACTGGAAGGAGGCTCCAACCTCCTAGTTTCTCAGGCTACAACCTGAGGGAAGCTTCAACTCCCCAAATCTCTGGCTACAACCAGAAGGAGGCTACAACCCCCAATGTTCTCCGGCTACAACTGGAAGGTGGCTACAACCACCTGTCCTTGCCCTGTCCTGCCACCCTGAAGTAGAAGTAGAATGATGGAACCACTGTCACACTATCACTGTGAGATATACTACTGTAAACCTATACCAATAAGTCTGAACCATGCATCAACCTGTACCTCAACTTGTAATCAACCTGTACCATAAACAAGTGCATCAACCATGCACCAACCTGTAATCAACCTGTACCATAAACAAGTGCATCAACCATGCACCAACCAGTAATCAACCTATACCTTAAACAAGTGCATCAACCATGCACCAAACTGTACCATAACCAAGTGTGTACCAATCATGTTTCAACTACTCATCAACTATGACTCATCAATATGTACCAACATCATAAACTATACACCTCATGTATGTGCGCCAACTCATCAACTACTTGTCTCAACCATGTACTCAACATGTGCCTCAACCAAAATCCCTCATCAATTTCATCATCCAAATCATATTTGTAGCTCTGTAATAGACCCGGTGTATATGATCATATTCCTGCAAACCTTCCTTAACTTTTAAAAACAAGAGACTAGCATTTTCATCAAACTTTTCTTTAGTCTCACATGCCTAGTTTTGGATTAGTCAACAACCCTAACTTGAAGTAATCAGAACTTTGAACCTGTAATGTATAAAGATATGAAACTGATATACAATGTTCTTCAGTGTGTTTTATGGAATTCCTCCAAGTGGCACTACTTGGAACCTCTCAGAAAAGGATTTATAGCAAAAATGACATACCTTGTTGAATTCTGGCTTATTCTAGAGAGCGACCTTGTAGAGCGTGCCCCGCAAAAAATATTCAATGAAATGGTCTGAAACTGTTACAAAAAATACTAAATACTGTACCCTAACCAACACATTTTGTCTCACTTAATTTGTATCTGTTATGAAGAAGTTATGACGTTTTTACGTGAAACACCTGATTTTGACTAGTTTCGGGACTGGCCACAAACCCTATTTTCCACAGAGTGTAACTCCCAAAATTCAACGACCCACAAGTTGAATTTTTAACAAAAGATACTTGGATATGTTTTCTCACTTTCATAGAAATTTCAGGATCTGAATCATTATATAAAAAGAGTTATAGCGAAAATGGTGAGATGACCTAAAAATAACATACCTTAGAAAGCACCATCAAAAGAATTTATCCTTCCTTGCATTTCGGCCTTCTTTTCTTCACTTTCCTCAGAATTTCAGCTTAGATATCATTTGTAAACCTCAG
>ML800598.1:90399-110912 GCA_009831015.1 Picea engelmannii
CCCCCCCCCCCCCCCCCCCCACCACCTCTCGTTAAACTTCGGATGGCAAGGGGGTGTGCGGAATTATTTATGGACGTGGATTTTAATTTTATTTGGGATGTGTTGGTGAAGTTGCGGGTGTTAATGTGTTTGAATTTTGATTTTGATTTTTTTAATTTTGTATTTACGTTTTTACTATGTGTCGTTTACTGTTTAATTCATGTTTTTATTAATGTTTTATTTGTTTTAATTTATTTGTGTTTTGTTTTAATTTATTTGTTTACATTTTGTTTTGTTATTTGTTTTTAATGTTTATGTTTTATAATATCTTTTATAATTAATTATTATATTTTTTATATTTTTAGTTTATTTTTTGTAATTTGTTTTCATTTTTTGATTAATGTTAACATTTAAATCTAACTAACTTAATTACTCATTTAATTAATTAACAATTAATTAATTACTAATAAGCTTACTTACTTACTTACTTAATTAATTAATAATTAATTTATTATTAATTAGTCTAACCTATTCTAACTACACTAAAATTATCAATTAATCTAATTAACTTATTTTATTGCTAACATTATTAACTTATTGTTCTTTTTAGCCTAAGTTTGTTTATTCATGGAAGGATAGGATTGGCAAAGGGGCGAAGGAATGAAGGGGGATGGACTGAAAAGCACAGCGGTGGATGAAGGATGCAATAGGGTGATGGAGGATCAGGCGAAAGGATGGAGGGGGAAATGGAAACAACCGAGAGACCAACAAGCCAGATGTCTTCATCACGGGGGCAACACCAAATAGCAGCTGAAGAATCGGGTTACCTATAATTATAAGACCCCAACACATTTTATTTTTGACAAGAATTGAAATCAAAAGAACAAAAAGAAAGAAATGTCATAACAAAAATGAAACAAGAAATTTTAAAACAAGAAAAATGAAATGACATAAATGAAAATAGAAAAATGGGAAACTACTAATATGAAAGAAGAATTCCCCGTATGGGGTGACAGCTGGGGAAGGAATGACATGTGGCTTCCACTTGAGCCGCGGTTTAAATGACAGAGCCCATCAATTTAACGCCAACCCTATGGATGCAGGGTAGCCATTACCGCTCTGCGATGGGAGGTCCAGTCGAGCGAGCGAACATTAACGCGATGGGAGGTCTCGCCGACGAGTGCATTGGTAAATTCGGTCTCGAGGTTTTGCATTTGGAATGTTGGTTTTCTAGCTCTTCGCATGTGGATATGCTCTGGTTCTGGAGGAGCGGGTGTTGCACAGAGTGTCTCATGCCCTGGTACACCAGTCTTGGGTGGGGTTTTGGTGCTAACACATCCGCTCTCACTCTGTGCACGTCTGGGAGGCAGCTTAGCATCATGCCAAGGCAAAGGGGGGTGCCTCGACGAGGTTCGAACTGGTATGCCCGCAAGGAACAGCGGCAGCGCAAGGAGCAACTCGAGCGCGCTCTAGTCATTGCCACTTCGATGCTAAGGCAAAGGGCTCGCGCCGAGGAGAAGGCCCTGATCTCTACAATTGCAGAGAAGGAAACTGGATGCAGCAATCTGGGTTCCGTCAATTTAGAGGAGAAAATGTACTCGGGTTGCATAGTCGAGGAAGAATTATTGCCGGAGGACTTGTCGACCATGGCAGCTCCAAGCAACAGGACGGAGGCTGGCAGTGTGGGTGAACATCACACCTTCAGATTGATTGACAACTTGCCTGGTTGCATCATTGAGGAGGAGACTCCTTGGCAGAGCATGGATACGTCGTTTGCTGCTGAAGACGCGCAGGGTGACGGGAAGCATTTGGAGGACAGAAGCGACCGGCAGGCGAACGAGTTCGACGGTGGTGACCTGCTCAGGAAGCAAATGGAGAACCGACGTGGCGGCCAGGAGGACGAGTTCGAAGGTGGTGACATGCACGGCTTTCTTTCACGGGAAGAACACTTGTCATTGTTGTTCGAGCTCCGAAGCCACATGGCTGACCTGGAGCACTGAGCACTCATTATGGGACAGCGCCTTGATGTCCTGTTCGATGCCCACTCCGGCGTTCCTACACGGCGTAGGTGTCCACTCTGCTCTCAGTCATTCGCCATCCCGGCTGGCTCCACGTGGAAGACCAACGAAGGTGACAGGTCATCAATTTCATAGGGTTTTCATGTTTTATGGTTTAAGTTTTATGTTACTGTTTTTATACTTCTGGCACTTGTTCTGGTTTCCTTCGGGCAGAACAGGTGCCAATGGATAATAGGTGTTTTGCCTTGTCTCTATGCTGGTTTCCAGTCTCCGACGGCATTTTGGACGTTTTAGACTGTTGACCATGTAAACTCTGTTCAGATTTTTGTTAATATATGCTAGCAGGATCTCCCCCTTTTTTATTTTAAAAAAAAAAAATATGAAAGAAGAATTGAAAAATTACAAAAATACAAAAAAAATCCAAACAATGTTAAACTCTTCAAGCTGGTTCCACATAATGCTTTAAGTGGGAATCATTAGTGTTGTAGGAAAACAATTGCTCTTGTAAATCCTTTAGAATGTAAGAATTTGCACCCAGGACAAAAGCGATTTTGAAAGGACCCAACCATAATTTTTGAAACTTTGAATGTCTTCCTCTATCAACATGAGTTGAATCCACAACAGTACCTTCTCATTGACTTTAAATTTGACAGCTTTGACACTCTTGTTGAAATATTTTTTAAGAGTCTGTTGTCTTCTCTTTATATTACCCAAGGAAAACATCCTTTTATCCTCTAAATCTAGGAGTGCATTCATCCTTTGTGAAACATCATAAGAATTTAATTATTCGGCATGTAGCATTAACCTTAAGGAGAAAATTTCCAGCTCAATAGGCATAATGGATTCTTGAACATAAACAAGATGGAAAGGAGTGCAACAAGTGCTCAACTTGGTGGTATTTCGATATGCCCAAAGGGCGTAAGTGAGGAGAGTGTGCCATTGACGAGGCTTATCTTCAATGAGCCTTTTGACAATTCTCACCAGATTTTTGTTGGTAGACTTGGCCTGCCCATTCCCTTGGGGGTAATAAGATGATAAGGTAAAATGTTTAACCCCCAAATTAGCTAAAAATTGGGTCAGCTTAGTAGAAATAAAAGCGAGACCCTTGTCTGTAATAATTTCCAAAGGAAGAACAAATCTGGAAAATATATTATTTTCAAGGAAATAAATCACCTGCTCATCTATCAAATGTTTAAGCAGAACAACTTCATACCATTTTGTAAAATAGTCTGTGGCTGTCAAGATAAATACTTGTCCTGGTAAAGACAGAGGATTAATAGGACCAATAAAGTCCAAACCCCATTTTGAAAAAGGAAAGTCCGAGAGGACAGGTTGTAATGACAAGTATGAAAGGCATTCTTTCCCAACAAATTTTTGGCACTTGTCACAAGATCTGGAAAAATCATAAGAACCATGAAATATTGAAGGCCAATAGTATCCTTTTCTAATAATATTAAAAGCAATGGTTTTAGTAGAAAAATGAACTCCTACGTGAACAACAGAATTTGGAGAACCATGAGTTTCTTGCAACAATTTATGTGCTTCCTCATTGTTTACACAACGAAGCAACATACCATCGGCAGATCTTCTATATAAGAAGTCTCCTATAAGGACGTATCTAGCAGATTTGAGACAGAGCCTCCTTCTTTGATGAGTGTCTAAGTTATCTGGATATATTTGATTTTTCAAATAGTAAAACAAATTTTTATACCAAGGATGTTTAGAAATGGGAAGGAATTCATTATCAATGTAAAAAAATGTTGATAGAGAACTATCTTGCTCATCAATTTCTTCACTAGTTTCAACATACTGAGCTAAGTGAAGGGCTAAGTCACATCCCTTGATGGTGTTAGAAGTCACGATAGTTAAATCATGCTCCTGAATATTGGCAAGCCAATGTGCAAGCTTCCCTGAAATATAAGTCTGTGAGAAAAAAAACTTGACAGCGAGTAAAGGGAATTTTACCAACGTATGCTTACCTATGATGAAGTGGTGAGATTTTTCAACAGCTTTAACAAGAGAGAAAGCATGTTTTTCAATAAAAGAATATTTAAACTCATCATCAAACAATATTTGACTCATGTAAGCCACTGGTTTTATGTTACCTTCGTCATCACCCTACATGAGGATAGCATAAACGGATTCCTTTGTGGCATTAGTATATATCATAAATTCCTTCTCAAAATCCGACTTGGCCAGAACTGGTGCAGAAATAATTCTTTCATGATCCCTGCAAAAGCATTTTCAACATCATCTATCCAAGAAAAGGAACGATCTTGCTTAAGCATATTATGAGTTGTCTTTACCATTATAGAAAAATCAAGAACAAACCTACAGACAAAGTTAATAACCCCCATAAAAGATTGAACCTCCTTCTTGGAAGTGGGAGCATGCAGATTTAGGATAGCAACAATCCTTTCAGGATCAATGCTTATTCTTGAACCAAATACAATGTGTCCAAGGAGCTTACCCTTGGTAACGCCAAAAATAGACTTAGAAGGATTTAGAGAAATGCCAAATTTCCTAGATCGCATGAGAACTCTTTTAAGATGACCAAAATGATCTGATCAGTTTTTAGAGTACACAATTAGGTCATCAAGATAGATCTGAATTATCTTGCTGATCAAATCATCAAAATATATTTTCATAGATCTTTGAAAATTCACACCTTCATTAGAGAAGACAAAATGCATACATTCATAAGAAAAAGTGTCTGAACGAGTAATTAAAGTGGTTTTATATTTATCTTCCCTTTTTACCTTGATTTGATTGTAACCAGAGAAATCGTCAAGTAAGGACATCATCTATGACCCCACAACTTGCTGCAAAATCATTTCCATATTAGGGAGAGGAAAGTGATCTTTTATACTAGCCCAATTCAATGCACGAAAATCTACGCATAATCTGATTTGACCAGCTATTTTCCCAGCGAGAACCAAATTAGAAACCCATTCCAAATACTTAACCGAAAAGATAATCCCATCCTTCAAGCGTTTTTCCAACTCCTTTCTAATAGTTTCTTCCAGCATAGGGTTAACGAGTCTTTATTTTTTCCTAACTCGTTTTATGCTCTCCTTGATAGGAATGACCTGTTGTATAAGAGCAGGATCAAAACCATGAAGATCCTCATAAGACCAAGAAAAAACATTTTGAAATTCACCAAGTAGTCTGGCGAATTTCAATTTTTCTTCATCAGAACATTGGAAACCTATTTTAACATTCTTTGGAGACTCAGGTGTTCCAATGTTCAAGGAAATGGGTTCACCCACTTTCATTTTCGACTCTTCTTTATGTTTCTCTTTGTTTCCTATATCACTCGATGAAAATGAACTTTCTAGAGGAGTCAATCCTTTAGGAATCTTGTTATCTTCCATTGATATAATTTCCTTAAGCTTAAAAGGTTCATTTTGAATGAAAGCATAGATGCTTTCATCACCAGGGAATACCCTCCATGACTCTATATTTTTAGGGATATGTGGAAGATACAAATATTGAAAAGCACAATCAGGTCTTTGTGGCATAAGTTTCTAATTAGGAGAGGTTGCAAAAATAGCTAACCAATCAGCCATTGAGTTCAATTCCCTTTTAACATGAGTGATGTTGAAGGATAGTAGGTTTGCAATAAGTGCCCAAATAGTTTGGGTGTAGCATTTCATTAACTTGTTTCTAGGAGAGTATATCTTACGTACAAGGTTCACAACCAACTCGGAATCCCCAAAAATTGAAAGGTGACCACAACCTAGATTTTAGGCATTTTCAATGCCTAACAATAATGCTTCGAATTCAGTGACATTGTTTGTGCAAGCAAAATCTAACCTATAGGAAAAGGTATGAATCTTTCCCTCAGGAGAGTACAAGATAATACCAACTTTGTTTCCTTCATTGGAGCATGAACCATCAAAGTGCATATGCCACTGTTATAGGTGAATCCCCCTGCAGACAAGTGGATTTCGTCTTGGTCTCTAGACTCCTAAGGCCAAGACAGAAAAGTTCTTAACATGGACACTGGCATCCTTTTAGATATAATCAAGCTAACATATGAAGGAGAAAAAGAAAGATATGTACCTTATTAACGACGTTTATCCTTGCAAAGTCCAAGTTGAGCTTTGATCCTGAGCTCCCTGATAGGTCCTATAGAACAAACAAAGATACAATGGACTTCCTACTCTACTGAGATTAGCTCAAATATAGATCCATCTACTGCAAAAAAACTCATGTGGAACAAACATAAGTTTGAAAGAAATAGGCCAAGCATTGATATATTGATGAGAACAAGTAAAAGTACTTACAATCCTTTGATGAAGGTGCAACAACTTATTCCAGTTCTCCTTGTCCAACCCCTTTACTCAAGTAATCTACATTGATTGCTTTGATGGCATCTCACTTATGAGATCATAAGTTTCACATCTCCAATATATTATGTTCATACCACTTATAGGATCATAAGTTTGTTATCAATCTCTAGTCTCTTTTGTTTTCTGTATGTTGCCTATGAGATCATAGGTTTCATACCTCCAGTATTTTTCATGTACCATTCACCATGAGAAATCCTCCTTATATAACCTTGGAGAGGCCCAACCAGTTGAGAGATATTTGGGATAAGTTAAGGGTTCCTCTCCTTCAGTTGAGGATCTTCCCTAAGATCATGCCCTGATCCAAGATTCAAACCCAACTACCTTCAGATATTGAGGGGATTGTCCCCTGATTTCCTCCAACAAACCAAGAAATTCACTCAGAAAGGGTAGCACTCCCCCAAAAGGGTGCATAGAGAGCTCAAACACTCCCCAAAAGAGGCCTATGGAGTTCTAGCACTCCCTGTTAGTGGGTAGGGGAGTGCTCCTCTCCAAAATCCATTTTCAAGTGGTTCTTTCGGTGGCAAAAGGTTTGTACTCCCTGTCAAGTGATTTATCTTCTTCAAAACTAGTCTTTGAGGTGTCCTAAGTGTCCTTATGATGTCGTTAGAGGCACGAAATAGGCAATATGGAAGTATGATTTTGTGACACTTGTAACACTTGTGGTCAAGATGCGACACTTGTAGACAAGATGTGACACTTACAACACTTGTAATGACGAAACTTGCAACACTATTGAAGTGAGTAATTTTGATGTGTAACAGATTGCCCCCCAAAGTATGAAGTTAGAAGACGATGATGAATGAAGTACTTTTTATACTTTTTCAAGCAAGGTTATGGACGCAGAGAGGTTGGAAAAAGCTACACACAACCATCAAACAAGTATTATGACGTGTTTCAAACCCAATGCAGGCATACCTATGCTTGAGTGATAAATACTTTTAGGCATGGCCGCCATAAAATACACTACGGATCCATAACTATATTGACAAAAGGTATAGCCACTAAATATACAATGTGGATATATACTCCTATGACCTGAACTGATCATAGCCACAAAGAATACATAGTGTATCTACGAGATGACAAGACATAGCCACGACCAATAAAAAGTGGATCTATGTAACAATATCTATGTCATAGTTCAAAAGAACTCCTTCGCAACCTAGGCAAAGTACATATAAGAGTGATGACTCAGCCTAGGGTCTTCTTACCAATCTCGATGTAGTACGAATCTAACCATGTGAATAGATGTCCTGATGTCGAACATTGCAGAAACCACTTGATTACCGGTCAATGAGGTAAACCGTTAACAAGCACGAGGGAGATCACCGTTGATGTCAGCTATTCCCAAGGTACTATAGTACATTCCAACGAATGTGAATGAATGAGTTGAAGTCGAACATCCATGGAATCACCTGATTAAAGGTCAATGATGTAAACCCACTATCGGACACAAGGAGGCCTACCATTGAGACATGCAGGTCCCAAGGTACTAACTAGTTTCTAAGTCTAACTCCTGGATAATGTGTTGAAGTCGACAGGAACAAACTCGTCGAGGGAGGGCCTTGATGTATCCCCCATAAACGACACAAAACAGTCACAGAGATGTAATTGGTAGATCAAATGAACATGGAATGACACGGGTATTGAAATAGGATATTTGTGATGGTTGAATCTCGAGGAAGATACTTCCCTTGAACACTAAGGCGCAACAACAGAAACATGACATGGATCAAAACATGATGATGCAGTGGACACTGTGACTTTCATCGGGTGAACCAAAGGAGTAAAAAATCTCAGAGGATTGGCTCAGTGCTGAGGTCCAACGGATTAAAATGCGTTAAAAGACAAAGTGTCATGTTCAAGGGTGACCATAAGAGCTATTGGTAGTGTTCTCAAAAACTGCTTGGCTTGCTTCTTTCAATTTTCCCCCCATCTAGATAAACGAGTACCTCTTTTTAATTTAACGAGCTCAAGGAGGGCAGCAGATGCTCGATATGACTCACCTTTGGTAAGTCCCTCTTCCTTTTTTTAGCAAACTGGAAAAAGTAAGGGTTCGGTCCCATATGGGCCCTTCAATGTATGATTGTTTAACGAATCTAGAGAAGGTAAACTCGGTGGTTTTTCATATTTAGAGAGTCTGAAAACAACTTAAAGACGACTCCAATGTTTTCCTTTTTCATAACGTTAGTATCACAAGGCCGAAAAAGAGTAAATTATCACTCGAAAGACACCCTTTCAAACCTTTTACTGAGTGGGAAAGGAAGTAAGATCACTTGGCAATATTTTCATGTTTAGAGAGTCTGAAAAGAGCTTAAAGATGACTCCAGGGGGTTCCTTTTTCATTTATCCATGCAGGTCCAAAAAAGAGATAAAAGTTTACCCAGATGCATTCTCATGTATTTACGAGCATGAGAAAGAACAAAGACTAAGCTCAGTATGCCCCCAACATGAAATCTAGTGGCTCAACTCCAGAATGATCATCAAAGGCTAGAGACATGCCCTCCAAGATTCAATTCATTCACCAACTTTGAGGTTGTCACCAATTTCTCTACTATATGGAGAAAAAGGATAAGAGTGGATGAAATGAAGGTTCAAAAGAGGTGATTGTTTCATTTTTAATGAGCTTGACACAGGAAAAGAACTATGCTCAGGGCTCTAGGTTCAATCCTTAGATTGTTGTTTCATTTTTTAATGAGCTTTCTACAGAGAGGAAAACTATGCTCAAAGCTTTTGTTTCATTTTTTAACGAGCTTGCCATGGAGAAAAGAAACTGTGCTCGTGACCTCTGTTTCATTTTTTAACAAGCTTGCTACAGAGAAGAGAAATTATGCCCATAACCTGTATTTCATTTTTTAACGAGCTTGCTATAGAGAAGAGAAACTATGTTCGTGGACTGTCCTTGATCATGGATTCCAAGAGAATAACACTTTGGAAGGAAACCATGTCAAGGGACAAAACTCAGTCGTGGCTTCCAAGAGATATTCACTGGATGGAAGAAAATCACTATGGAAGAAACAGATGTCGAGGGCTGCGATAGGGGTAAAGAGATCAAGCTCCAATAGCCCTATCGAAGAGATCACCATGTCAACTACCGGATCCAACTCATCGAAAGTTGAAGGTATGGGAGACAATGGACAATCAACATCAGAAGGGAAGATAGAGTGTATATATCCCTGAATTTCTTCACAAGGGGAATAAAAGAGGATCGATGATGGTTATCATCTCGAGGTATCTCGTCAATGCTCAACATTTCCATAATAGATTCATCAAAGGGAAAAATTGGGGAAATGTAGTCAATCGTAGATGACAAGGAACTTAACCGGGATGGCATCGAGTAACTGCTGGGTGCCAATAGATGTTGGTCATACAGAGAGGGAGAAGTGGATTGGATATAAATGTATGATGTTTCAGCTGGACTAAGTTTCATAGTGTCAATTAGTGCATCGAATTCCAATGGACTAGGTACAATCCAAGCTTCAGATGATTCCAAAGATTGATAAGCCGCGGTCGAAATCATACCGATGGTGGAAATATGATGTGTAGTCGGTGGAAGTGGTGTAGGGAAGGTACCCATAAGGCTATAATATTTTAGCAAGCCAACACCAATGCTTTCATACATGATATTTTGGTCTCCCAAGAAAGGAATGTTTTTGGTAGCGGGAGCACGAGCATCGGTCATGCAGAAATCTAATTGATCAACAGTGACAATTTTTCCCTGATGAGGAAATTGTACACATCGAAACACTGACGATAAAATGATAGTCATAGAATAAAACCAACTTCTTCCAAGTAACAAGTTGTAATCGAGGGTAGCATCGACCACCTCGACATCAACAGTGATATTTTTTCCACCCAAGTGGATGGGCAAGGACTGTAAAATCCCATGGGGATGAAAACCTCACCCATCGAATGCACGTAACATCATTGGGGATTTGTTAAGTGTAGGTGATTTTAAACTTTCCCAACATGCTAAAGACATGGCACAAGTAGAGGCTCCCTCATCCAAGATGGTTCGGTGAATTTGTTGATTGTGAACAACAACATCAAGTTGGAAAGAAAGTTGGTGGGAGAGTTGAGATGTATAAGTGTCTAGTTTAAACATGATGTGGTTGGACGACTTAGGATAAACAACACCAATAGCAACCAAGAGCGTTCTACGTTGATTGGGGTAGTGTTGTAGAACTTCTAATGCAAACATAGCACATGGTGCTTGAGACAAATCTTCAACAATGTTGTAGTTCTAGGTGGCACATGAACTAAGATTAAAGGTAGATTTATGGATAGTGCTCTTAGGAGGGTGTAATATAGAGTTGAATGTAGGTTTCTCAATTTGAAGTGGTCCAGATGGAGGATTAACCGATGGAGGACTAACGAAGGATGGTGATGGATCCGGTAAAGTATCGATACCGTTAGTGACTTTTCCTTTGTCAGGTTTAACTGGTGTGTCATACATATTAGAGAAAGTGGTAAAATTAATCCCATTAAACATATAAATATGTGCACTTGTCTAGGATTCATCATGAGGATGGCTAGAAATTCCCCCAGGAGAGGGGGTTTGAGCAACCATGGATTGTTGCTGTGGAAAAGGCTGAGTAAGCACAACAGGTTGTGAATTTACGTGGAAACTTTTGGCCACTTCATCACGATGTGGACAATCGCGAGTGTAGTGATCATCACCACAAATGATACACAGGAATTTCAGTTTTCGTTGTGGTTTCTTTTCGGTAGCAGGTGTTTGAGCTTGATTTTTTGGTTGTTCATTATTATTAGTATTTTTTGATTTATTTTTTGTCTTCTTCTTACCTATAGATTGTTGTGAAGGGGCATATTGAACTACATTCACCTCAGATATCTGAGTTTGGGGAGAGGTAGAGGAGAGTATGGTTGATTGGGAAGTAGATTGAGTTTTGATGGAACCGATAACACCATCCGCATGAGATGAGGATGACGTCTTGGATGGATCAGTATTAGCTCGAGCAGCATTTGGAAGCAAATCATACAAAGTACCAGATTGTGAATAAACCAAATCTAAGTTTTGAGCCCGAGCAATGGTTTCTTCCTCGGTGACTGTGCCACCCATAGCAACATCGTGAGTGATCAGGGGTAAAATTGATCTAGTAAACCACTCTGCCAATAATATGTCAGGAATGATTACTTTGATCATCCTTCGTCATCGTCTCCACTCATGAATATGGTCAGAGATATGCATGGATTCAGTTTGATGAAGGGAGGTCAAGAGTTCAGTACCCGTCTCATAGTGAATAGGTAGTTGTAAGTGCACGAGGAAAGACATGGTAATGGAGTTGAAATCATGAAAAGAAGCACGTGGTAGTTCAATATACTACTTTGATGTTGAGCCTGTAAGTGTTCGCTGGAAAAGACGCAAACATATAGAATCATCCATGAGGGAGTTTGATGAAAACCACAAATGGAAAGTCATCACAAGGTTATTTGGATCTTCTCCAGATTTTCCGTCAAATTTCAGAATATCAGAAGGAAGTTTAGCAGGAATAACTGGCCAAAACAGTGAATCAAAAATAGGATCATTGGTTAATCAAGACAAGTCTGGGAGATCCAGAGTTGCAAGGAAAGGTAGTTGTCGGTTAATTTGTTGGATGATACTAGGTTAGGTGGATAATTGTTACCAGTAGTTCCTCCTATATATGGTTGTCGCTGACCAGGATAAATAGGATTCAATGATGGCTAAGAAAAATTTGCATAACCCGATGGGTTCTGAGCATTATAAGTCGGGTGATTTCCTTTCCCATAAAAAGGATGACCATTTTTTCCCTGAGGAGGGTAAGGAGTATATCCCAAAGGCGGATACACAATAGGCCCATGGGGAGGATAAGGTTGTTGTCCTTGAGGACTCCAGGTGGTGTTTGGGATGCTCGGATAAGGTTGTCCATAAGATGATCTAGAAGGAATAGGATTTGATACTTGTCCTTGTGGGTTATGATATGAGTGCCCCCCAACATGGGGTTGGGTAAATGTGCCTCTAGAAGATACTCCCCAGGATTGTGAAGGGTTTCCAATAGACAAAGGTTTCCCCCCTGTCAGCAGTGGATTAACGACCGGGGTATGATTAGAAAAGGGAGGTTGCCCTCCGGGAAGAACATGAAAAGGGAATTGTCCCCTAGGAGGGGTAGGCATGCCATAGAATAGTGGTATTCCAGGAGGGATAGGTCTGCTAGATGGTGGTTTCCCTCCAGTTGGATGTATTTGGTTGGAAAGGCTCTGCATTCTCAGGTGAAAATATGTCCCAACAAGATTGTGCGGAACATGTGGAGCTGTAGAGTGAAAGTTTGTAAAAGTGGGGGTAGGGATAGAAGTGATTTGGGAATGAGTAGAGGTGATGAGTCTAGCATTAGGAAAGACTTGTGTTGATGCAATAGTAGAGTTAATGACCTGATTGATGGGGTGATTCATAGTTTGACCAGATGGCCTAGTTTCAACAGGAGGGTCATGAGGATTAAAGGGTTGTCGAAAGGATTCAAAATGATCATAGATATCGCGTCCTGATGAAGTCCTCTATACAGAATGAGCAGGTGTGGGATTTGTATCTATTACAGTGGTAGGACGAACAGGAGTCCGATACTCATCACCAAAGGTTGTTTATGTGGATCCCATATATGTTTTGGTAAAATCTCTAACAAGTAACTGTGGGACCTCCTCGTCTATGACATTCCCAAGAGAGTCTAAACGAAGAAAAAGTGGTTCGAGAGGAATTGTCGACATAGATGTAGTAAGAGGAGTGGGATTCTCAACCATAACCAAAGTGCCTTCTGAATTGTCTAATGGAGGAGCAACAACACTCCCAGCATGAGATTGATTTTCTACCTCTCCACAGTAGTTGTCTTATGGAGGGATAGGAGGTAAGGGTTGGTATCCTTCTGAAGGCATCCCTTGCATCCTAAGTGATCAGCGAATAGCTTTATCGTCTATGGGCTCAATTTTGGAGAATAACAATACACGCTAAAAATATAAGGCCAATTAATGAATACAAACAACATAAACTAATAAAATCTAGGAATCAAAACCAAGCAAACAAAACTTCTCTCGATGATCGTACTAGTTGGTGATGAAATCCAACATCACATGATCAAATAGGGAAGGGGCTAGGATATGGTGGACCATTTACAATGGCGACCTACTTAACGAAATTTCACCTTGGTGCAAGCCTCCATGTAGTAATTGTGGATTTACCCTCAAGGCGGCCGAGTGAGTTTGACCAATGTCTATTCTAGGTACAGTGAGACTTCCCTTCACCGTCACCTCATGTAAGTACCCAGATATTATGGCAACTAAGGACACCAACTCCCAGTCAACCCCTGGGTGGGTACAGTCCACAGTCCGATTCGAACGTATGGGCAGGATAACAAGTCTGAAATCAACTCGAGAGGCTCCCACACATAATTGTGGGTATACCCTCAAGTGACCCCCAATATATGATCTGACCACTACAAATAGTTGAACAACGGAGGGATAATCTCGGTAATTCTCCCGAATGCGACCTCGTTCATAACCCCTATGTGAGAGGGGGATCCTAGAAAGCCTATATCACAATTGGATTTGCTCTCCCTATCGCAAGATGATAATGTTTGTTTTGAAAACTTTGGAGAGTTATACTTACAGCCTAATCCAAAGTGCTAACCCTAGTCTAATGTTTGTGGAAGATCCTAAAAACAAAATGTTCTAGATAATTTTTAATTAGCATTCATTTTTCAACTGTTCTTTAGTCAAAGGGTGTATGACAATGAAACTGATGGTATTGTGACTCAATTCCCAAAAATGCACAAGGAAATGATAAGCAGTCTTGTATTTCGATGAATGTCTATTTAAGGGAAAGAGAAAAAGTTATTTTCATTATCAAACACTGAGATGCAACATCCTCATACAATTGTTTCTCAATCAAATCCAATGTAATGCTAAACAATTTCAGAAATGCCTTCTAATATCCAAACCAATCACTAAAAAATGTCCTTTTTCTTATATGTGAATGATAATCAGATGTAAGACTTCTAATGTCAATCAGACTTCAGTATTAAACAATCAGAAGAAAACCTCACATAAACAAAAATACGCTCTCGTTGTGAATAAACAAGAAGGAGAAAGATAACCAAATTTGCAAAAAAGAACCAAAAAACCTCAAACAAAAGAGAAATGTTGGAAAGTTGACCTCAAAGATCAAATGAAAAGGTTCACAAACCTTTGGATTTCCTCACAAAAGCTTCCACTCAGTTAGATGAATGAGAAGAAAACAACAAGTTAACTCTAGGTCAACAAAGACAAAGAGTGACTTCAAGGCAAGGAAAGAAAATGTCAAATTCCCAAACAAAAGAGGATCAATCCCTAGAAAACAGGGTGTTGAAGGTCAATACCAAGATGAACTGAATGTATGAAACTCTGAGCAAGTGCAAAAAACAAAAACTGAACCCAAAAATTGAAAAACTAGAGGATTTTTCACAGAAAAGGGGGTAGTGCTCTAGTTTAAGGGGCACCAGAGCATTCCAACGCTCTATGTAAGACCACCATGGAGTGTTGGCACTCTGATAACAAGGGTAGGGGAGCACTCTTCTTCAAAAGCTTAGAAAAATGCCTAGAACCTCAAAAAATAAAGCAAACTCAGTCAATCAGGGTGAATAATATGCAATAACAAGGAAATCAATCATATCTAAGAATAAAAAATACAATATGGAGAAGGTCAAATGAGTGGGAAAAGGGCCAAAACAAGATCTGGGAAAGGAAACAAAAATCAGAGCTCCTCCCCAGTGGAGTCGCCAATTTCTGTTACAGATGAATCCCCCTGCAGACAAGTGGATTCCCTCTTGGTCTCTAGACTCCTAAGGCCAAGACATAAAAGTGATTAACATGGACACTGAAATCCTTTTAGATCTAATCAAGATAACATACAAAGGAGAAGAATAAAGATATGTACCTTATTAACGATGTTTGTCCTTGCAAAGTCCAGGCTAAGATTCGATCTTGAGCTCCCTGATAGGTCTTGTAGAACAAACAAAGATACAATAGAATTCCTACTCTACTGAGATTAGATCAAATATAGATCCATATAATACAGACAAACTCATGTGGAACAAGCATAATTTTGAAAGAAATAGGCCAAGCATTGATATATTGATGAGAACAAGTAAAATTACTTACAATCCTTTGATGAAGGTGCAACATCTTCTTCCAGTTCTCCTTGTCCAACCCCTTTGATCAAGTAATATACATTGATTTCTTTGATGTAATATAACTTATGAGATCATAAGTGTCACATCTCGAATCTCTTATGTTCATACCACTTATAGGATCAGAAGTTTAGTATCAATCTCTAGTCTCTTATGTTTTCTGTATGTTGCCTATGAGATCATAGGTTTCATACCTCCAATCTTTTTCATGTACCTTTCACCATGGGAAGGCCTCCTTATATAACCTTGGAGAGGCCCAGCCACTTGAGAGATATTTGGGATAAGTTGAGGATTCCTCTCCTTCATTTGAGGATCTTTCCTAAGATCATGCCTTGCTCCAAGATTCGAACCCAACTACCTTCAGATATTGAGGGGATTGTCCCTTGATTTCCTCCAACAACCCAAAAAATTTGCTTAGAAAGGGTAGTTCTCCCCCAAAATGGTGCACAGAGCACTCAAACACTCCCCCAAAGAGGCCCAGGGAGTGCTAGCACTCCCTGATAGTGGGTAGGGGAGCACTCCTCTCCAAAATCCATTTTTGAGTGGTTCTTTCAGTGGCAAAAGGTTTGTACTCCATGTCAAGTGATTTCTCTTCTTCAAAACTACTCTTTGAGGTGTCTTAAGTTTTCTTATGATGTCGTTAGATGCACACCATAAGAAATTTGGTAGTATGATGTTTGTGACACTTGCAACACTTGTGGTCAAGATGCGACACTTGCGGACAAGATGTGACACTTACAACACTTGTAATGATGACACTTGTGACACTATTGAAGTGAGTAATTTTGATGTGTAATAGCCACATCCCATCATCTAAGTTGATTTGTTCCAAGGTAGTGTTTTCCTCCTCGAAAAATATGGAATAAATGCCTAGGTCCTCCTCGATATAACTTACATTAGGCTGTGGAACACTTTCTATGTAAGGTGAAATTTTTCCCTCTCTGAGGACTATGATGTTTTTACCATTCCGAGGAATGGATAAGTGTGTCCCGTCGAGTGAGAGGTATCCACCCATCAAATCTTGCCAATATATTCCTAGGATGATTGAGTAGTTACTTACTAGCATATCGATTACCTGAATATTAAGGGTTGTCCTTATTTCAGGGTGCACACACAAAACCAAGGTCAAGTCCTTGATTTCACCTATGGTCATTTTTTGTAGAATATTATAGGAGAGCATGCTTTTGGCATTTTAATTTGTACAAGACAAGCCTATCTCTTCCATAATAATCTTCGACATTACACTTGGGCCTGAACCATCGTCAACGAGGCAACAATGGGCAATCTTATCCATAATCTTTACAGAAATATAAAATGAGTTTTTTTTTACAAGGTATCTAAAGTTATGTACACCTACCTTATTTACAAATGAATCCTCTTCATCTATCTCTTCGGAGATGTTGGCTACATTGAATATTTTCCTTCCATGAATTGTTTTAGATGCTTATGTTGTTGAGGGACGACAACCATGTCCAGAAGGGTTACATCTTCTTTGATGTTGGCCAATTGATTTAGAATGTTGTGTTTGGAAGAGGGGAGAGGGGAGGTAGTTCCTTGACTATCAGGAGCCTTAGGAACTTGAATAGTAGCAGCTGGTGAGGATGAGCTTGGGCTAGAAGAAGTACGTGGAGCATCATATTTGCTTTTGGGAGCATAGGATTTATTCCTAGTATTTATGATCATGACATCTTCTAGCTCTGCAAAGTCTAGGACATCAATGGTAGTTTCGGGTGTCTTACCAAAGATTTTATCTCTAGCATTATTATTTACCTCACATGTACTTTCCTCATGGTGTTCCTAGCAAAAGTTACACCAACTACGAGGCATGATAGCCTTAGGTTGAAGATCATTTTCATTTGGATTTGTAAAGGGGGGTGCAGAAGAAGATGAAGCTCCTGGGGTAAGAGAGGAGACATTTACTTTTTGCTTATATGCTATCATTCAATTATTCATGTCTTTTACAAGTTGTAAGAGGGAGGACATGTCTATTTGTTTAACCAAGTCTCCCTTAGGAAGAATTGTTCTTTCAAGATGTTCTTCATACTCTAAAAAAGTATGCAGAGCAGAACTGAGGTTATCAATGGCCTTTTCCTCAATCCTATGATGATAGAGGGAAGGTAATGCATTATAATAATGCATGAAAGCGGATTGGTTCTGAGGTCGAATGAGTTCATGGATTTGATTGTATAACTTGGTGAAACGTAAGTTGAAGGACTTGATAGTCTCACCATCTTTATAAGCGATGTTATTGTATTCCCATAACTTCTCAGTTGGGCTTTTGGATTTCCCATAGGTAGATCTGAACCAATAGACTAACTCCTCCCAAGTAGATAACTTATTAGGAGGGAGATCAAAGAAATTGGTCGTAGCCTTCCCTTCAAGGGAATTCACAAATAAGCGCACACAAGTATTAGTGTCATTATATCCTATGTTGTGACAGGCATTAGAAAATGTCACCAAGTGTTCATTCGTAGTGACAGTGTTATTCCCTGAAAACCTAGGGAGATGCTCTTTGAATTTACAAAGTAAATGAGTAGCAGGTGCCAAGTTAAGAGGGGAGGAAATATGCCATGGGGTGGTTGTAGCATCTTCTTCAAACTAAAAAATCCCATACTTTTTAATGACTTTGGCGGGGTTTGTGGTAGATGGGACAAGGACTTGGTGACTATATAAGCTACCAATCACTGACGAAGCTGAAGATTGATATGAAGAAGCACCTCCAGTGCCACCAGATCCACCACTAAATTCCATCTTCTGAATGATAGGTAAGGGAGAGAAATATGAACTAGATGAATTAGACATATCCTTAGAGCACTATGTTGGGTTGATAAAACAATGTTCCTTCTTCCTATTTCAGTAATAGGATTAATTTTCGATGATAAACATCTTCTTCTCCTAGAAAAAACAAGGTATAAGGACATGAAAGAAGATAAAAACTGAAGGAAAAAGAAATCTATGGTTGATTCCTAAGTTGTATTTGCCTAGATTCCCAACATTCTTGGGCACTTATGTCTCACTCAATTTCTACCCATGAGCAATTAAACTCAACCCGGGTATTAGCAGTATCTAAGATGGTATTAAACAAGTTTAAAGCAATGATGGTATGTTCTTGAAGATCGGACTCAATATTAATCTACCTTGCAACAGGAACAATCATTAAGAAATGAAACAGTCAAAGAATCAATATCAGAAAATTAGATATATTCAATGATAATCAATCATAAAAATCAACCAAAGAGATATGGAAGATTTCCCCAATATGGTCGCCAAAATAAATGTTGAGGAAAATATATGAAATAATCTTACTGAAACATTTTCAGATCTTGCTTGTCTAAGGAAATATAGACAGGAATATCACCCTATGTTTATAGCCTCAAAATTTGTTTCCCAATCCACAAGTATTAGTTACAAGGTCTTAGGTTGATTTTTTTATAAATAAAGATTGTTGTAAAATTCAATATTTTTATATAATTTTCTGAATAAAACATATGCAAAAGTAAATGTGGAGGAAAAATAAAAAACACCAAGTCACAATTTAACATAGATGAGACAAAATGGCAATCTCTTATTTCATTACAAGAAATCAAAAGAATTGTTCTCTTTACAAAAATTCCTGAGGGAGTTTGGACCAAATTCAAACTTAGATGTCCCTGATGAAAACCATACAAAAGTGTTAGCACTCTATAATTTTCCCAAGGCTATGGAGGCAGTCATAGAGGAAACATCAAACCACTTCGAGTCAAGGATCTATCCCTCCAAGACTTAGAGAGGGATCTCTCTATTAGATTTAGATTTGTTTGAATATGGATCTTAGTCTAGTTATGGAATACAACATTTTGGTATTTTTAAATGATTGGCTGGAACAGGGAAAGAAGTCCATTGGGAAATGGAGTCAAAGAGATCTAATCTAATCAAAGAAGGGTCTACATGGAAGCTTACAAGGAGAGATAGGCACTATGATGGATCCTTTAAAGTTTGGTAGATGGTCAAGAAGAAAAAGGGATGGAAACAGATTAGAACATGGCAGTTAAGAATCCTGGGAATGACCTTCAGGCAAAAAACATTGATATTTCTTTAAACTGGAAACAAGGTGTTTTTAAACAAATCCTGATCTTAAATCTATTTAAAACAATAGAGAAAAGAAACACATATGAAAAACAAAGAAAACTTAATTACAGAGAGAAAAACTTCACCAGCATAATGACACAGGAATCCTGTAACTGTAATATTGTTTTGATAGAATATGGCTTTGTGAGCTGATTAAAACAATGAATGCTTCTTTTTGGTCGGGTCCAACAACTCTTACTCTATTAAAAACATGGATATAAATAACAAATACAATCCTGAGGCTCAGGATATCGAATTTGATCCTCCTGGCCGAAAATAGCAAGTAAACCCCAAAAAGATCTAAACTGAAAACTGGGCCGAACTGCTGAAAAAGGGGGTCAACTAAGACATACTTTTTTCCTCAATGATGAAACCTGTGCAAAAAAATGTAGGATTTTATTTTAGATGAGTTTTTATGGAGAAAAACCCTCCTTTGGTTTCTCCAATTTCATCTCCATCTCGCCTAAACATCTCCCGCAAAATTGTGACTGAAACTGGAGAAAACATAATCCTGAACAATGAGTCTCAATGATGGATTCAATTCTCCCTTATCATGGCACCTGTGTACATTATGGGAGAGGTTTTTTTTATTCATCTCGTGTTGAATGAAAACCTCTCCCAGTTTTTGAAAATTCATCTTCATTTTCTCGGAATCGCCTTCGGAAATAGACTGGTCAAAAACGTTTCAAAAGAGGTTTTTTGGGGAAAGGTGGTATTCCAAACCCCCCAGGGTGGTAAGTGGTTTTAGCGGGGGGTCTGGTGGCTTGTGGAGCTGCCATGTGTCTGGGAGTGGTATCAGGAAACAACTTTTCCGGACCCCCCCTTTGGTTGAGTGTCGTAACGGGGAGGGGGGGGGGGGG
>ML800598.1:131014-148181 GCA_009831015.1 Picea engelmannii
CATTTATCCACAAAAAGGATGATTTTCAAGAGTCCATAGCTATCTTATTTATACTTTCATCCTCTAGGTCACTTAACCCATTTCTAGGTCACTTAACCTATTTTCCTTATTTTTAGGGTTAAGCACTTTCCATAAATAGAAAGTTCTCCAATACTTTATCATTCAAATAATCTTTCTTGATTTTGTCACTTCTCTTTATTATTTAAATAATCCACGTTGACTTTGTCACTTTACTTTATAGTTTAAATAATTATTTTTAAATCACTTTGACTTCTTTGACCTTGGGGGCTTCAAGCCTTCATATGGGGGTCCTTCAACTTCATAACGCCATAACTCTCAAACCCCAAGGATTTATGTGACATTCCACATACCACCGGAAATGGTATGACAAGAACTATCCATCTAGGATAGTTTCACCAACAACTTCATTGATGTTCATCTCATTATTCCACATACAAGCATGGGTCCTCCAACCATTCTTCTAGGATAAATCAATCCACAAAGCATATGCTCGTGAGGGATTTCACCATAAGGGGACCACTTTGGAGTTCATCCATTTGTGCACCTTATCAATCATGATAAGACAATAATGAGTCATATATACATTTTTCAACAATGCATCATATACCAATGAAACCACATCTATCCATCTTCATCGGGTATCAATGACAAATCATTGATCCATCTTCATAATATAAATGACAACTCATTGATCCATCTTCATCTATGCATTCTCATCAAGGACAATACATATTACATTACATCAATCATCAATCAATCAATCCTTTGGCATCAATCAATCACTTGACATCAATCAATGACATCAATCAATCAAACCATTGGCATCAATGACAACATGATCCAACAATGATATTAAACAACATAGAAACTAGTCAATGCACAACTTAAACAAAACCCAATTATTTTTCTTGCAATCTAAAACATGTTACAATCATCACAAAGAGATAGAACACACATTTACACAATCAAAATTCTTAGGAGAACACAAATCCAAGCATCACTGAGCCATTATTTTTTAATACACAAAGAATATTTCATGGATGGAGAGAAAAAGAACCATACCTATAACAAAATTCTTAAAAAGGAGAGTTGGTCGAGCCTTCTTCTTTCCAAGATCCTGAAATGTAGAGCTTCACAACCAACAGACTGAAAACGCAACAAGGAACAATGTTAGGGTGACGGCTGATAGGGGGAGTATGGAGTGACGTGCAGTAAATGCATGTTGCTTCCATCTCCTAACCTATTCAATTCGAAGTACAAGACATCCAAACATTCACCAATCAATTAAACCATGTATTCAATGCCCAAACATTTGAAATCTATGAAGATATTCCTTGCGTAGTGCGCCACCCACTAACATTTACACGTTAACCCTTGCCATCATTCTATGTCATAACACATATTGCAATTATATATGAACCCAAATCAAATCTAATGAAAATCACATAGCCAATAATCGACCATAGCATAATATTTAGGACTAACACTAACATCTCTTTTCTTTTCCATTTGCATAAAACCCTTTATCATATCTCAAACATAACTTCTTTTCCTTTGAGATTTTTTTCATAGGTTTTCTTTCTTTGTTTTGATTATGTTATCACTAATATATATCTTGTATATATGTGGCTAGGTAATCGATCACAATTATTAGTGACATCACTACATCATAGCAACTGTAAATACATGCCCATCATAACAAAAATGCTTTGAATCCCAGAAGCATTCCATAAAATGCATCATCCACCTGTTACTATGTCAAAATGAAACCAAGACTGCATTGTCAACCATGTAGGATTGTGTAAGAAACATCAAAATAATAGCAAAAAAATGTGTGATATGTCTATCCTTGTGCCTCCAGTCTACAAGGGGGTCCCACCTACTAGTATTATATTATTAACATAGTTAAATAATAGGACTTTAGCAATACTTTGCGGTCGAAATTCATCATTGCGATTTTAATCCTCAACAGGAACAACTTCAAGAATTTGAAGAATCACATCAATCAAGAAAAATAGATGCATCAAGAACTATCAAAGAATCAGAGAAGATCATCAGTGATTTGAAGTCTCAACTCCGAGAAGCTAAAAGAATTGAAGAAGTCATTTTTAAACAACTCAATGATAGAAAAAACGTATGTGAGAAACTAGAAGCTAAGATTGAGCTGCTAAAAGGAGAACTTGAGAAAGAAAAGAAGGGATCAAAATTTGAAAATAGTTCCAAGATCTTGGATGAAATTCTCAGTAGTCAGAGGTCACCAAATAACAAGACTTGTTTAGGATACACCCAAGACTCAACTTCTACATCACAAGTATCTGTCAAAATACCAATCAATTATGCAGATGCTCTTAAATGATCCATAAGAAGAGAAGATAATAAGGCAAAGATGATACCACCGAAAACTGTTCCACGTAAACATAAATCAGCACTCTCTACTAAAGTAAAAGATGACAAGAAGAATACAATCACCAGAAGGAATCCCCTTAATAAATATCTATTTATTGGATACTATTACTCTTGCAATAATTTTGGACATAAGGTAGTACACTGAAACGTTTATGGACAATACAATCATATAAATTTCCAAAGATATAAGAACAATAAGTAAAATACAAAGAAGAGAAACTATAACTCATTTTCTCCCCTGCAAAACTTCAATATTGAATTCCTAAAATGAAACAATTATGGTCATAAGGCCAGTGAATGTAGATTGCCAAAATATTCCATGAAGGCAAGTATCTCCAGCATTAAGGAAAATTATAAGAAGATAAGGAGAAGAAAAACTAAAGTACAAAGGAAGAAAAATGATGAAGATATTGCACCTAAATTTGATAAAATTGAAAATAGGAGTATTATGGATGAAGTATCTGATAAAGTATATGAAAATCAGAGTTATGCATATAAAGTAGATCAAGCTCAAGACAAGAAAACTCCTAAAGAAAAATYTGAYGCTATTACAAAACTTGATAATSTCATGCAAGTACATCATCCATTAACCAACAAATGGAAAATGCAAAAAGAAAATTCTCAAAACAAGGATAAAGAAGCTTCYKGTGCACAAAAYAGTGATGATGATGGTGAMCCTTCAATAGGATATCAACCATAGGACTTAAGKGATGATGATCTTGGAAATTTTCAAACACTATTTGGATGATCTACTAAARCTCTTCAATATATATATATATATATATATATATAAGAAAGGAAGGAGTAATTAGGGAAGACTTAAGATTGTTCCTRTTGATACCCCTATGAGTATTGAAGCATATAAAAATGAAGAGGATCTTGGATTACAAATGAACAAATAGATAACTAACATCATTGAAAACAACATGGTTTGATGGTATAACTCTATGCAAAATCTGACATGGTTTGTTGCAAGTCTTCATCTTCCCAGGAACAATGCAAGAGGGAGAGACTCATATACCGGGTGGGAATGACCTCAGGGGGAGTATCAACCTAAAAAGAAACATCCCTTTTTTCTTTGTTGTCACAGGGGGAGAATGATCAGTAAAATATAGTTAAGATTAAAAAAGGGGTTTTAATTTGTTTCCATCAATTCCAAAGGGGGAGAATGTTGGACATGGTATTATGTTGTTGGCATTGATGTCAAGAATATCAATATGATATTATCATTATATGTATTTGAGATCCTAAATCTCAAGAGATATAACATAGTAGGTTTCTCATAAGACATAGTGTGAGGTGTAGAGGAATCCTATATAAACCTAAAGCTCAGAAGAGATAACCTTCTGATTGGATAAAGAAAGTGCATAAAGGAGAGCATTGACAAAAAGATAAGAAGGAAGAACGTTAATCAAAGCTTAGAAGAGATGGCGCATTTGAAGTAACACAGGAGACAGAGTTATGCGAGTGAAGAAATCCTTTTGTAAAGGATCAAGTTACATGAGTTGTTCATTCTTAGTTCGGTACAATCCAAGATCGTTAGATCAAGGTGAAGTTAGAGACTGGGAAGGATTAAATGTAAACCATCAGATTTGGAGTAGTAGCTTTATGGACAATTGGATCAAGCCAAAATCATAGATCCAGAGAGATTAAATAAGAGTCATCATATTTCATGGAAGAAATCCAAGTGATCTCTCAACCGTTAGATCATTTGAGGATCTATCTTGATCATCAGATAGAACCAAGTGGAAGGACAGGATAAGAAGACCCCATAAAGTCACAAAGTCTTGAAACCCCCAAAGTTCCGAAGTGAATGAGGGCCATCATATATGGGAAATGCATGGTGACCGTTGAATAAGGATAGACGGGTCCAATAGTGGTCAACTCTGACACTGACCACTTCAGTGAAAATGAGTCTAAAACATGTAAGTTTACCCGAAGGCTAAAGCCCCGAAGTCACGAACTCTCGTCGAACATTGGATTAGTGGAAGAGAAGGGAAATTTCATCAACTATTGATATAGAATAAATGTTGAACCGTCAGATTAGAATAAAGTAAAGAAGGTGGTAAACTCCAATGCTGACCACTCCCGTGAAAAGGAGTCTAAAACAGGTAAGTTTACTCGAAGGCCGAAGCTACGAAGTTACAAACTCCCCTCGACCGTTGGATCAGAGGAATAATAGGAAATATTTTCAATCGTTGATCTAGAGTGAAAATATTCAGAGTGCACTAAGGAAGAAGGTGGTCAACTCCGACCTTGACCTACTCCGGCGATAAACAACTCAGATAAACCAAGAACTCACGAACCCTAAAGTTCTGGAATAAACAAAGGCCATATGATAAAGACAGTTGGAAATATATGATGGTATATCTATTCAACACTTCGACAATAATCAAAGGATGGTATAAAAGTGACAAAACTCCCAAAGCCACGTAGTAAGACATGTGGTAGAAGATAAATATGACACGTGGCCCAATTGGCTAGTGACAAGTGTTAAGGTATAGTTGGCACATTAGGTATACGAAAGTCACAAATCAAGGTGACATGTGGCGGCCACTTAGATTGTGCCACATCAACAGTGATGTCATCAAGTTACATCACTACGGGAGTACATCCTTCGGGGATATCCATCTTCTCCTACTAGAAAAACTACCCGAAGTGTTGAAGGCCGAAGTCACGAATAAACGAATATCCAGAGAGTGGGAGCTCCTTTGTTCCTAAGTCTGTTGTCCTAGCTCCTAGACATGTGAAGGTTATCAAGCAGGGAATGACGATACACCCTTCGATGGAATTTACTCTGGAAGAGTTGGAATAATGCAAAGACCTAAGTCCCGAAACACCGAAGTCTTGAAGTGAATGAGAATTGTCCACTCAACTGCATATTAAGTCATGATCATAGATTTGTTTGATGCCTTTGGATAAGCTAATATCATCCATCCAATGGGAGATTAAATATTGATCATCCGATCTATTGGTGAATACAGTAAACCCACTTAGAAGAAATGTACTCTAGGAGGATTGAATGACTACAAAGGCCGAAAGTCTGGAAGGATGAAGTAGTAGAGAAGTAGTGGAGAACCTAGTTCGAACACTGGTCATGTGATAAGGTAAAGGGTCTAGAAGTAAATAAGCCCTCAGAAATTTGAATACAGTCCCACGTAGAAGAATAAGGGTGGAAGAAGAAATCTCTAACATAATAACATGTGAAATAGATAAGCCCATGGTTTTGAGCCCGCTGTCACAAAGGGAAGTGGATTGAAGGAAGCGCCTATCTGTAGAATTTGAATCTGGAAATTAAAATCCATATTAAATCACATACATGAATAAGTGCATGGATATAGCCACCAATTGTATCCAAAGGAGAAAAGATTTAGCACCTTTATATTTGGTGCTTGAGAACTGGTACACCCATATAGGTTGTTAGAGCTCTGTTTCAGGGACATAGTTAAGACTGAATGCACTGCAAAGGTCCTTGGACACCTCATTACAAATTTGATGTGAAATGAGTCAAATTATAGGCTACCATAACTTTGGATTTACCTAGAAACTAGTGCCAATTAAGAATATGATTATTAATTAAAAGATATTGAAACAGGAACCAAGTTCACCCCATAAACTTAAAGGATAATAATAAAAGAAGAAATTTTTTATTAAAATAACATAGTTGTTAATAAATGAAAGGGTGTGATGGTTCATTATTAAAAGACACAATGGTTCAAATGTCATACCTTTTGGATACTATATAAATAGAAAGGTATGGTGAAGTAGATGTGTCTTTGCAGTCCAGATCAAAAGATAAAAAACAAAAGCAAATTCCAAGAAGGAGAACCAATGATACTTATGCAGTGAGGGTGGAAGGGAGGAGCAAGGAAGGATTCATATCCTTTACTAAGTAAAGTGTGAAAATAAGGGAGTTGGTGCTTCTTAGGGTTGGTGCCCTAAAAGAAGTGATTTAGTGTTTTCTAGGGTTGGTGCCCTGAATAAGGGAATTTGTATCTCCAAGAGTCGGTGCTCTAAAGAGGATTGGTGTCCTTCACAAACATAAGATCATTCTTTATAAACATTGTAATTATTGTTGAAGAATACTTATATAATTGATTTTTTAAATGCCAAGTCCATTGTTGATCAATAATATTGATAATTAGAATAACAAATTAATTATTAATTGTTTAAAATGGTAATATTGATTCACTCCCCCTCTCAATATTTCCAACATGGAGAATCAAACAGAGAAAAGAATTAAGGTGTCGATGACAAATAATGGTGGAGAGTTCTTTGGAAATGAATTCAAAGAATTTTGTAAGAAGTGTGGTATAGAAAGATAGAAGACTACTCCATATACTCCTCATCATAATGGAGTTGCATAAAGGATGAACATGATGATGATGGAAAAATCAAAGTGCACTCTCAGTGGTGTTGGGTTCAGACAAGATTTATGGGTAGAGGCAATGTGTACTTCATGTTACCTAGTTAATCAATCACCCTCATCATCAATGGATGACAAGAATCCACATGAGGTATGGACTGGTAAGAAACCCTCTCTAACACATATCAGGGTATTTGGATGTGATGTCTATGTTCACTTTCCAAAAAATACAGGAGTAAGCTAGATTAAAAGGCTGAAAACTATAGCTTTATTGGGTATAAATATGGTCTAAAAGATTATAAGATTTGGAGCCTATAAACTAAGAAGTTAATGTATATCTGAGATGTGGTATTTATAGAAATCAAGGATGTTTTCAAACATAAATTCCTACCTAGAAAGGAAGAACCAAAGAAAATAGAGTTTGAGTTAAAGGATAATGAATAAAACTCTACAAAAGAACATGAATCAAAAGAAGAAGGTCCTCATACTCCAATATTGAGGAGATCGATTCAAGAAAGAAGGAAACCAAAAAGGTATACTCCACCCGATTTCAATTCAAAATTTTCTCTCTATTACTGATGATGATATTAGAATTTTTAGGGAGGTAGTGCCTTCAAAGGATGGAAAATTATGGAAAAAGGCCATGGTTGAAGAAATGGAAGACTTGGACAAGAATGAGGCTCAAGATCTAGTGGATTTGTTGAATGGAATAAATCCCATTGGAAACAAATGGGTGTATAAAAGGAAGTTGAATGTAGAAGGCAAAGTGGAGAAATACAAAGCTTTATTAGTAGATAAAAAGGGGCTTTTGAGTTCACCATTATTGTTTTAGCTAATACAAAAAAAAAATGTTTTTTAGGAGTGGAGCCATCGAATCTAGCGATGCCTCCAAGATCTATTTTTCACAGCATGATATAATGAGGGCTTTAGCCTTGCATCTGGGAAGGAATGATGGTATCATCCAACGTAAGAGGCTTTTCATGCCTTGCAAGGGGAATAATATTCCCACTGATTGGCTAAAGGCTCTCAAAAATCAGTCATCTAGGGTTGAGTTTCTTTCCATTCATACAGGTCAGGTCGTTCCTTACACTTGCTTTCTTTCCCTTTCCTTGCCAAAACATACATTGAGTATTTTAGTTCAATTCCCTATTCTCTCAAATTTATTAACGTATTTGTTAAGCATTTTTATCAGGATATTATATTAACTTCTACATTTATGAGACATATAGGTGCAATGGCAAACCAATATTGGTGTAAAATAGATTTTCCAGACGTGGAAGCTTAAGCTATATTCTTTGTAGGAAGTAAAATTAAATACTGCCTTCCAACATTCTTACACACAATGCCAAAACTGAAGGTTGTTCTTATATACAACTATGGTTCAAAGTGTGTAATACTTTAGGGGATGCCATGCCCTCCTTCATTTACTCGAATTAAGTCTGTGCTACTAGAGAAATTGATCGTTTCTCCTCTTTATGAGGACTACAAATCCTGGGAGAGCTTGAAAAAGTTGCATGTATGCCTATGTGAGGACTTGGGAAATATGAGTTTATGGTACAAAGAACAAGTCTTAAACTTTCCAAAGATTGTAGAAATTAATTTTGATCACTGTAGTGATTTGAAGGTAATTGCCAAGACAAATATGCAATTTTACTTCCCTCTAGAGGTGGTCTGTTACTAATTGCCATCTTATTCAAAAGTTACCTAATGACTTGGGGAGGTTGATGTCACTTAAAGGGTTGAGGTTCTATGAAAGTCCAATCTTGTCAAAGATTCCACCTACCATTTTCAAACTTCAACAACTAGAACTTCTTGATATTTCACTGTGCAGGTCATTGAAGGACCTTCCCATGGAATTTCACTGTGCAGGTCATTGAAGGACCCTCAAATTTAAAAACGTTGGACATGAGGGAGTGCTCTGGACTGAAGACGTTGCCTAAATTATTAGCCAAACTTAGATCTTTAAGATGTGTAATCTATGATGAGAACACTGAAGGACAATGGTGGTCTATCAGAACCTCTGTAATGCATAATCTCATTATTTATGTCGTCCAAGAATACTTCGGTTTGGATTGGCTTTATGATTGAAAAAGTTCATGATACATTATCTTGCGCTCTGAAACATCTTGAAGACAATACCAAGTGCTGATGAATACTGTATAATCTGAAAAGGGTTGCTTCTCATATCGAATGATTTACATGTATTATAACCTTAGAATTTGGTTTATCGATTGATGAGTGGTTTATATAGTATTTGAACGAGAACCAACCAGAGAGATTTTTGGTTACACTCATCATGTCCCATGGTGTCTTGTTGTAAATTACTCTATATATGTTCTCCTATAGTTGCAGCATAGTGAATTGAGTTAGAATAAATCAATAATTCGTCCAAAGCTTCAATCTTTTAGTGTAAAATTCAATTTTTTCATGCTAAGATAGTGTTAATGTTTTTTTCAAAATATGCTTATGTTATCCTATATCATGTGATGGTACTTGGTACTTAAAACACACTATATCATGTGATGGTACTTAAAACACACTGTATTAATAATTCTATGTATGCACAAGCTATAGCAATATATTAGGGATTCTGTGTATGGACAAGTTATAGCGATATATTAGAGTGGACTGACTTTAAAACACAAGAAAGAATGAAAGTTTGTGGATAGATGAATGCTCTTAAATGGGTTGAAATTTGAAAATAATTTAACACAAATGACTAATTGGTGACTTGTCTTTCACCTTTGCAAAATAAAACTCACTTACAAATTTTTAAGTGCTGCAAATATGGAACAAGGATTATTGCATGCATAATTATTTTCTTATTTTTTCCTTTTTGGGTTGGTATTATAAGATATTTAAACTATGGATACATAGAATAACACAAAACTTTCTATGTGGGTAAGTAAAAAATTATATTTTTAGAATATTTTCTAACCCATAATTCTCTAATATAAAATTTGTCAAAATCATAGATAAAATATTAAAAAATTAATAGGATTATGAGTTATTAAATAATAAGTCAATGTTCTTTTTATGTGTAGTATGTGAAGCTGGCCACTGTAAATATTGTGAAGAATTGCATACACGAGAGTCTCTTCCGAGAATGGTCCTTTTCATGAAGAGCCATGATTCACATGCAAATAAGAACTCAAATCAGAACAAATGAAGCAGAAAACACATGCATGAATGTTACATTTTAATGTTTTATGGCATGCTCACTAAAGGACATTTACAAGGAGAATGTATATAGATCAATCTAATGTGCATGCTTTGCATGGTTGTTTAAATTTTCAAGGTTTATTGAATCTCAAGTCGCTTTGTTAATCCCCTTGGTTGTAACTTGTTAGCATGCTTCTTGTTAGTTTGAGTGATGTTAATTTCTTTGTCTCCTCACAAAGAAATTTATTTTACTTAGATGAGCAAAGACTAAGATTGGAGCCTCAATTATGATCCTTAATGGACAAATTAACTGAATAGGTACTAAAGGGTGTCCGGTTATAATTTAATTTCATATTCTATCAACGGTTTCAATTGAAGAATCTCCTTATATCAAGAAAGAGCAAAGACATGTAATAAACGACAAGGTTATCAATTTTGGATTCCTAAGTATGGTTTTTAATGCTATCATCCACATAGTGTAGGTTACTTTGTATAAATCCAGGCATAGAAAGTCCACATTGGATAATAACATTTTGAATTATCTTAACATTATAATGCCTTTAGTAAATTGGACTAATATATTAACATCAAATTAATTGGTTACATATAATTCCATTATTCCTGATATAGTGTAGGTTACTTTGTATAAATCCAATATACAATGTTTTTATATCTGGGCTGGGCCTTGGATTTTTACAGAGTTGATGTTGCCAATTCAAACTGCCATAAATTTCAAACACCAATACCGGGAATATGAAATCAGTTATCTGCACCAAGCAAACAATTTGGCAGACCTCATAGAAGTATAATCTGATATTGATATTGGTCATCAAAACTGATTACAACAACCACTACATGGCAGGCATAAAATACTCAAATTTGAATAGTTGTATAACAAGCCAACTCAAAAGAAATTGAAAATAAACCTTTGATTGATAAGTGTTCACAAGTGAGAATTTTTCAGAGAAGGAAACCACAGCTTGTCTCGGAACAGAGGATTAGCCTCAATAAGCTTTTTAAGCTCAAGTAACATGATATTCCTTCCTGACTTGGTATCTCTATACTTGGAAAGTTGCTCATTTTCCCTGGTGTTCAACCAAACATAACAAAAAAAGATAACAATAAATAAATAAATAATAAAAAAGGATGAAAAATAACATCTATGTGAAAGAGATCGCAACAAGATGGCAAGGATGTCACCAATCAGGGAAATCCCCTCGGATCTGTCTGCAACAAAAAATGTACTATGACAAGATGTGCAACTTTGCTAATAATGTTGAAGCACGAGATTCCTTAAGAATATCTAACAAAGACAAAAGAGTATGTATGTAACCCACGAGCCTACTTGTAGCAGAGCCAAGATTATTTTCACACACAAACCTAAAATTCTCTAAAGTAAGAAGCTGTGTAATTTCCTTGAATAACTCTTCATTGAAGAAAGAAAACACCTTTAGGTATTTCACTAGAATTTCCACTACTTTTGCTCGGTCTTTCCTGAGACATCACATGTATATCAGAAGTATCAATCACCCATTCAAACAAGTCTAAGCATCAGACATAGAAAATATACAACAACACTCAAGATGATTGAAATTGAAGCATTTGTGGTATGGCATATATGCATGATTTTTTTCTCAATCAATGTAACAAAAACATCACAACCAAAAACAAAAGTGGAAACAAAACATTTGTTGCAAATTATACACATGCTAAGATCATTGATCATGAACATGAATGTATTTCAACATTAGAGAGCCGTAAACAAAAAAAGGACTAATTTGGCTTTGCAACACTTGTCAGAGAATTCTTGTGAGTATGTAATTTTTTCAAATGATGGAATGAAACCTCACCCAATGCCAACTTGTGTCAAAGCAGTGCAATGTAACTCAAACACATGGACCCTTTTCATTCCTTTACTATCCACCACCTTATAATGCATCTTTTCATCCACATGATTTTGGCATTTTCTTATTCTCAGAGTCTTTGGACAATGGATTATGTTGTCGACATCCAACTTGAAATTGAGATTTTGGATGATATGGAAATTGGGATTTTGGATGATATTGAGAATTTTTCAAAGTAATTTACAGTCAATACATAATTACACAACATAACATTTTGGTTGATCTTGAACATTTTTCATTTTTCAAAGTAATTTATAGTCAATACATAATTACACAACATAATTTTCTTCCTTACTGTTAGCGTTAGAAGTCACTCCTGGATTGCGGTAGGAGCAGATCCCAACGCCCATCAGTTTCTGTCACGAATAAATTTAATGGTTGATCAAATGGGTAGAGACCCAGGAAGGTATCACTCTAACTCAGGGACCAGGCCTGGTATGTAAAGAACAAAGGAGGTCTTGATCTAACTTTCGTCAGTGAGTTGATTGTAAAATGAGCAGGTAGAAGACTTGGTGAGATGAGTGAGCAAGACTGCTTCGGGCATCAGGCCTTTCAACAGCTTGAGGAAGAAAATCTCAAAATACAAGATCCTCTTGGTTCTGAGCTTTGGGCAACTGAAGGGTGACTTGACTGGATCCTCCAATTCCAAATCATTCAGCATTGAGAAAATACAAGAACTGATTAGAGACAATGCAACTATTACAGTGATCCAACCTACATCATCCTATAACAACGCAACTCGACTGGATCCTCCAATTCCGAGCTGTTCTAACACAGTGTAAACAAAGAGACGGAAAGAAGATGACATTCATAAGGCAAGAAGTTTCAAGTGCCAATACATAACCAGAGCAACCAGTGCTTCGTTAAAAATTTACAATCGGGAGCCTAGCTCAACCATCGATCCTAAACAAAATGGCAAAAATGCCTACATATACTTGGAGCTGACTCATGTGCTGAAGGCGCAATCATATCATGAATTCAATACTTGACGTTGAGGAGCTTCTCTATCAGGTGGCACATGCAGACGTTGGGCAGACTGCCCATGCAGTCGTTTGTCAGACGCAATCTCTGTCAGGATGGACTGTCAGTCCGCCTCTATGCTTGGTCCTTTCCTAGCCTTCTATTTATGGAAGAAAACGACGTTCAACCACCATCAACTACCACAATAACTGCTTCCTTGGGATTGGGAATGGCCTCGGTCAACTTTTGTACTTGGATGACATGGCAGATTTTCTTTGGATGTTGTGAGGGGACCCCTATGGAGGACGTGGATGAGGGTGAGATGAGAGGTGTTGAGGTGGAAGCACTAGGTGGTGAAGAAACAGAGGCTGTGACACTAGATGATAAGGCGATGTACTGCGAGAAGGTGACAATGAGGCCACAATGCGACAGGTTGGGGACCGAGGAAACAACACTGGTGGAAGTGGCGTAGAGTATGGAGGTACAGGTGTTAGAGGGTAAGAGGGTCTAAGGGGAAAAGGAACATGACAACGGGTAGAGAGGAGGACGGGTATGTGGTAGTGAAAGGTAGAAGAGGAGCGAGATATGTGACAGGAAAAGACACATGGCGGAAGGCGGTAAGGGGAGGGAGTAGGAGATGTAACAAGAGGGGACCCGCTTTAAACCGTCAATTCTGGACCCCCCCCCTTATTAAAGGCAGAATAGAGGGGGGGTCCGGAATCCATTCTCAGCCGTAGATCCAGGCGCCCGAATCTTAGCCACTCAAACTTGCGTGCTCAATTTCAGACCCCCCCCTCTGCCTTAAAGGTAGAATGGCGAGGGGGATTCAGAATCCAACCTCGACTATAGATCTGGGCGCGCAGATCCCGGATGCACAAATTTTCTCGTTGCTTAACAGATGCGCATTTGCGCCTGAAACTTAGGATAAGTGGGTTTTTCAACCCACTGCTTTGCTTTTACCACTCCAAGGCCCAAACCATCAAGGAGAACACCCCTATACAAGAAATTTTGCTAACATTAGGCTCCATGAGGGATATATTCATCCTTGAGATGCTCTAGGAACTCATCTTGCAGTTCTAGTGCCTTGTTGTTGACCTATGGAGTCAAGCTCGAAGTGCCCTTATGAAAATATAGGCCGAAAAGAGGAACAACAATAGAAAAACATACATGCTCAAAAGAGATTATTTATGTACAGCCTAATACTAATATACTTTGTACATGGGGCTAGGTGAAATCAAATTTCCACCATAGCCAATCAAGTAACTCCCTGAACGAAAGCTCCTTCCTTCTGTCGATGACTACAAACAGGTGGTGTAACCGTGACAGCAGAACGATTATGCTCTTCAACTCCTCCTTACAGGCTGAAGTCGAGATGAAATAGGGTGGCTCCAATTTGTGAAGGAAATGCAACTCCATGTATTCCTTCACAGGCTCATAGGACCAGTGGAAAACTCCAGAAAATTGGCGACAGGCAGCCTCCTCTACTACACAGTTGTGGATGTGTGGTTGAATATCTATGGTAAGCACAGGTGGGTGCACAACTGACGTAGGTTGAAATCTCTCAGGTGGTGGCTTCTCGCTGACTGGCTCTAGACATAAGGAAAATAACTCCTCTGGTTCTTCTAGTTATTCTTCTTGGCTCTCCCCTAGGTCAGATTCGTATTCATCATAAATAGGGACCATGGGTAAATTATGCTCTTCGAACTGCTACTCGGTGACCTCTGTGCAGGCTGTAAACTACACCCTTTTCTGGTCCTCCTCCTGCTCTCCAAACTCTCCCAGGGACCAAATCCGTAATCATCGTAAATAGGATCCCTGGGGTTCTCTTTAATCCTAGGTAAAAATATATCATGGAAAACCCCTTGAAGGAAAAGAGAAGAATCCTCTTCCACAACCATCTCTTCTTTAAAAACGGCAAGGTCTTCCTCATCATAAGTAGGACTGCTAGGAACATCTTCTTCAACCCTATATCCAGGTGAGACATCTACTATAGACCACATCTGCTCTATAAACTCATAATTTTCACAAGACGCATGTTGATCTTTATGAGAATCTAAAAGAACAAATGCATCTGAAATGATGTCAGATGCTTCTATTCTAGGGATAACAAAATTAATTTCATTCAACCCCTCTATATTTTCATAGCAAATGCTTTCCTCCACAGTAAAAGCTTCATCATAAACATGGTCTTCAGGACCAGCAGAGGATTCATGAAGTGAAGAAAACTCCTCACAATAGTTTTCATACAAACACTCAGATGGAAAGTAATCTTTAAAAAATGAATGGAAAGCTGTATGAAAACCTTTCAAAGAGTGGATGCTTGCAGCAGGAAGAGATCGACACCAATCAAGAGAAACTCCCTTTAATGAATACCTAAACAGCTTAATCCAGACATCTTCATGTGTGATATTAAGTCGATCAATAACTCCATGAAGTTCCAGTAAATGCTCAGTTGGTTCCTCCGAACTCTTTGCGTGAAATTCAGGGAGGAAATTTTCCCATATGTCTCTATCAGGAAGTGCATTAGGAAAACAAACAATCTGGGAAAAGTCACAGAAAGAAAACCTTTGAGCTAAGATTTTCTCCATATCAAACCATTGGAGTCGTTGATTGATCCTTGAATCATGGAGTCGCCAGGTTAAATATTTACAGCTTTGAATGTGCCTAGTCCTTGTTCACCATCAAAGGCCAGATATTAACGTTGTCGTTACCCCAGGAAGCTTCTCAGGCTGAGAAAGTAGCTGCTGAAACCTTCTCGAGAAAGCTCCTCTGGGTCAGCTTTCAGGTGTGCTAAAGTAGCCACAACTGAAACAGTGATGTGGAAACCTTGGAGTCACCACAGCAGAGTCGCCAGGTGCACAGTAGAAATCTTTAAGGGCTCTGATGCCTGATGCACCTTCAAAATCAGAGACTCAATGTCGTTCAATCCCGGTGAAATTTTTCAACTTCATCCCCGACAACAGCGCCATAAATGTTAGCGTTAGAAGTCACTCCTGGATTGTGGGAGGAGAAAATCCCAACGCCCATCAGTTTATGTCACGAATAAATTTAATGGGTGATCAAATGGGTAGAGACCCGGGAAGGTATCACTCTAACTCAGGGGCCAGGCCTAGTATGTAAAGAACAAAGGAGGTCTTGATCTAACTTCCGTCAGTGAGTTGATTGTAAAATGAGCAGGTGAAAGACTTGGTGAGATGAGTGAGCAAGACTACTTTGGGCATCAGGCCTTTCAACAACTTGAGGAAGAAAAGCTCAGAATACAAGATCCTCTTGGTTCTGAGCTTCAGGGAACTGAAGGGTGACTTGACTAGATCCTCCAATTCCAAATCATTTAGCGTTGAGAAAATACAAGAACTGATTAGAGACAATGCAACTATTACAGTGATCCAACCTACATCATCCTATAACAGCGCAACTCAATTGGATCCTCCAATTCCAAGCTGTTCTAACATAGTGTAAACAAAGAGACGGAAAGAAGCTGACATTCATAAGGCAAGAAGTCTCAAGTGCCAATACATAACCAGAGCAACCAGTGCTTCATTAAAACTTTACAATCGGGAGCCTAGCTCAACCATCGATCCTAAAAAAATGGCAAAAATGCTTACATATACTTGGAGCTGACTCAGGCGTTGAAGGTGCGATCATATCATGAATTCAATGCTTGACGTTGAGGAGATTCTCTATCAGGCGGCGCATGCAAACGTTGGGCAGACTGCCCATGCAGTCGTTTGTCAGACGCAATCTCTGTCAGGATGGACTATCAGTCTGCCTCTATGCTTGGTCCTTTCCTGGCCTTCTATTTATGGAAGAAAATAACGTTCAACCACCATCAACTACCACAATAACTTCTTCCTTGGGATTGGGAATGGCCTCGGTCAACTTATGTACTCAGACGACATGGTGGATTTTCTTTGGATGCTGCGAGGGGACCCCTATGGAGGACGTGGATGAGGGTGAGACGAGAGGTGTTGAGGTGGAAGCACTAGGTGGTGAAGAAATGGAGGCTATGACACCAGATGATGAGGCAATGTACCGCGAGAAGGTGACAATGAGGCCGCAATGCGACAGGTTGGGGACTGAGGACACAACACAGGTGGAAGTGGCGTAGAGTATGGAGGTACAGGTGTTAGAGGGTAAGAGGGTCTAAGGGGAAAAGGAACATGACAACGGGTAGAGCGGAGGACGGGTATGTGGTAGCGAAAGGTAGAAGAGGAACGAGAGATGTGACAGGGGAAGACGCATGGCGGAAGGTGGTAAGAGGAGGGAGTAGGAGATGTGACAAGAGGGGGCCTGCTTTGAACCATCAATTCCAGACCCCCCCCCCTTATTAAAGGCAGAATAGCGGGGG